>JARYHS010010762.1:0-11593 GCA_031002005.1 Vandiemenella viatica | reverse complement strand
CTATGGGTCAGCATCGGAAACCCTACTCAAAGAGCTCGACAAAACCCAATATAAGGCTCTCCGGGCATGTGTAGGCGCAATGAAATCGACGCCCAGGAACACACTTTTAGTCGAAGCACTCGAAGCCCCGCTAAACATCCGCAGGAGCCTTCGTAGCTCGAAATTCCTCCTCAAACACTGCCAATATACTGCTGGTAGTCTGATGAATGCAATTCACGACCTCGCAATGCAATGCCTCACTGCCAACTACTGGGTAAAGACAAAAACGCATCCAGTTGCGGCGGAATATTTAGAATCCTACAAGATATGTACGAGCATTCGACAAAACACAAAAATGCCATCCTATGAGGCCTCGTATTGAAGCGCCGTCACAAACTTGGAAGTGTTTACAGATATGGAAGCGATGCCCCAGCCGGAAATCACAGAACAAATGTGTACCAATTTCTGTACAATCGCCCCCAAACGGAACACATATACACGGACGGTTCTAAACTCCCAGACGCGGCAGGATGTGCTTTCTTCACTCCAAAATTTGACGTAAAGGGACTATTTCAGCTTCCTGCCGAATGTTCCATCATGACTGCAGAACTAAGGGGCATACTTGAAGCACTCAATTACGCCAAAAACTCCCCAAGCACAGCCTTTGTAATCCTATCGGACTCTAGATCGGCCCTGATGTCACTAAAATAACACCACAGTAAATGGCACAATGATCAACGTGTGTACGACATCGTGAACGTAGTCCAAGAATTAAAACGCTCCAACAAATCAGTAGAATTCAAATGGGTCAAAGCTCACTGTAACCTCCTTGGAAACGAGATGGCGGACCGGTACGCAAAACAAGCGGCACGTAGCGGTATAACAGACAATAACAAGATTCCCTATCCTGACGCTGTATGTCTCATCAAAAACATTGCACTATCTAAGTGGAATATGGAGTGGAAGAAATCTATCACGACCAGAGGTCACCATTATGGCCTCATACACCCGGTGATTCCAACCAAGCAGTGGTACGAGAAGTATAAATGCACCCGCAGGTTTAGCACATGCATCGCCAGACTCAAATTCAACCACGGATGCTTCAAACAACATCTCCACCGTATTCACGTCATGGACACGCCCAACTGTATATGTGGCGAAATTGAGGATACAAATCACCTCCTGTTCGGTTGCAGTAGTAAGAAGACAGAGTCAGACCTCCTTTTTTTTTATTTATTTGTGTTGGCTTTCGGCCTGGTCGGCCATACTGCCAGGTTCTTTACATTAAATTTTACAATGGTTTATGTTTAATGTTAAGTTACAATTCTTATCCTTTATTTTACAATGGTTCATAAGTCCCATGAGAAATGGGTTACAATTTCTTTATAAAATATTTCACGTTATTACCTTTTCAGTTGCACAGTGTGAGTCGTCGCCAAAAGCCAAAATACAGGGGCAGCTTTTTGTATATTTCCACCACAATTGAAAGTTCATGAAATAGTTTCTGTGGTTGCCTGATCTATTTGGATCCTTTGGTGAGAATAATGTTGCGTACGTGTATTTGTAACTATTCTCATTGGGTGTTGCTTTAGTGTGTATGTTCTAGATAATGTGGAGTATTTGTGAAGGGTTAGTGTATCTACTTAGTTTATGACTGTTGGTCTAGGATTGGCTTATCAGCTTTGTCTTATATTTGAATATTTCCTTCTTTAAAAAAGGACATTATGGTTCTGTATATTGAGTGGTTGTTGGAAGAGAGCAGGATGGCTAAATTAGTTGGGAAGGGGATATTGCACCTTGTGAGTTCCTTCAGCATTTTGTTTTGGATGTTGGTGTATTTTTTGCAGGAGAATAGCAGGTGGTTGATGTCCCCTATTGCTCGATCGGCACAGTCACATCTGGGGGTATCTCTTAGTCCTATCCGGTTCAAGTGGCTGGGAAAGTTTCCGTGGTGGAATCTGCTTCTGATTATATTAATTAAGTAGCGTCTGTTGATTTTCCAGCTGTAGAACCAGGGTTTGGAAGGAATATGTGGTTGGATATATCCGTAAAAGGATCCTTTATGGTGCATCGTATTGTTCCAATCTGTTTGCCATCTATTTCTTGCTCGCTGTTTAATATCTTGTACATATGCTGATGGGGGTAGTAGTAGTTCTTTTCTTTGTCCGTATGCGATAGCTTCCTTGGCTAGTCTGTCCGCAGTTTCATTGAACTTAATCCCGTTATGCGAGGGAACCCATACTAAGCTTGTTGTGATGCCTATGTTGTTGCTTGTGTGTATTTCATTTAGTATTTCTATCAGTAGTGGTGCCATCCTATTATTCCACTTTGGTTCTGCTATAATCCTGATGACGCTCAAGGAGTCGGCTATTGTGACCACCTTCTTAGATCTTCTGGTCCGGCCGTATCTTACAGCTTCTAATATCGCGTCCGCTTCTGCCACATATATTGTAGTTTGCGGTGGTAAGGAGTATAGGGCTTTATACTGCGTTTTGGGGCAATATCGTGCGCTGCCGATCCGTTCTCCTGAGTTATTTTTTGATCCATCTGTGTATAGATGGAGTGAATTTGGGTATTGGCTGGCGAGCAGGGCGTTCAGGGCGTAGTTGGCGTTGGTTTCCGGCGTGTGTTCCAAAAACATTACTTTTGTGTCTAGAGATCGGAGCTGGTAAGGAGCTTGGAATATCGGGTGTGTAGAAAACTTCGTTATGTTAACGCTCCTTTCTTTCCACGTTTTGTACTACCATGCTCATATTAATCCGAACGACCTGAATTGCACATCGCTACATTTCATCCTGGGACTTATTCAACCCATTATACACATCTACCAAGACAGTACTATACCCGGTAGGTGGTACATTCATGTTAATATCCAAAATTGAGACTCACCCACCTCACAAAAAAACATGTGACATATTTTAACATATTCGTTATAGAAACGAAAATTTGGATTGTATTTCGTTAATAAAAGAGTTGTGCAGACATTGAAAGCACTTCATTTTAGTTTTTTAAAACATTCAAGAGAAATTACGTGTCCATACAGAACATTAAAAGTTAACATTTTCAAACAAAAAGTTAATTTTGAAGAAACGCTAGCGTCAAAAGAAAGGAAGACGTTATACCGATCATCTTTCACTTAAAATAACTGACTATTAATGATAAAATCAATATTTGCCATGTAAAGATAGTTTTAGGTGAGTGCGTTGACAAATAATTGCAGATTTTTGAAGTTAGTTAATTTTGCGGTGTGCTATGAAGACATGTTGTTCCCTTACTACCACATTTAAAATTATTTTAGAAACATACGGAAAAAATTATAACTAAATGACTGTTGTCGTCAACGCATTCTGAGTTGACAGTATTTTAGCGTCAAAAAAACTAATTTTCACCTACCATTAATAACGAAAGCTGCTTAAGGCGAAATGAACACTCTTTTCAAAACAAAAACAAAACATGATGAGGGGTCAGTAGTTGAAGGCACAATTTCACAAATTGTTGTCACCTTTGTGGTTTTAGTGGTGTTTCATAAACAGGCAAAGAACAAAAATCTAATACGCCTTTTTAGCTATAGCAATATTCTGTGGGTGGTGCTGTTAAAACTCAAACGACAGGTGAAACGTTGGTTTGATGTTCTTACCGAAAACGTTATTGGTAAGTATCCAAGGACGTGGATTTAAAACATTTGGTAATTAACGAACTGCTTCGATTGCTAGCGGACACGTTTGAAATCATTAGTTTATTTCGCGATTTATACGCTTTTTGCTACTTGAAGTTATTATAGTAGGCCAACTTTTCACTCCATTCTGATGTTAATACTATGGTGAACTCTTCCGACAGTAGTCCGTAAAGAACCTGCACTGATTTGAGGGGTGAAATTGTTACCAGTCAACTGGTAACCCAGAATACAACCAGAAGTTTAACAAGTGCGAAAATTTTAGAAGCTGATACTAATCAATAATGAATGACAATGAACGATTGTTTCTATATTTTGTAACTGTTGTTTATGAGACATATAGTTTCGAGGAATACACAGGAAACTGGGAACAAGGAAACGTAATGCTGGCCAATATGTGTATAACAGTAGTTGACCCCTCTGCTGCGGTCTTGGTAGGACTCATCCGCTGCTACTGTAGGCATCGCGGGTGCCGACCCGGAAGAATGGTGGTTAGCGCTCGGGTAGTTCCTGGAGCAGACGGTTCGATTCCAGCCTCGGACATAAGTGATTTTCATGAACTGTTACGTTCTTCTTGTGTTTAATGTACTGTGGATCACTAAAATCACAACATACACCAACTGAGAAGCTAAAATAATGGAGAGGCTGCACGTATCGATAAACTTACACAAATGCTTTCTTGGTTTATTTTTTACCAATTCAGTCTTTAAATGAATGTTATATTTTTTAAATGTCACGGAAAAGATTATTTACCAAGGATTGTAAAGGAATCCGGCCACGGTATTCAAGTATGAACTAGTCCACTGTTAGCCTGAAATTATTTCGTTAATCCTCTGAAATCCAAAACATGGATTTTGTTGACCGTGACATACACAAAATTACTGACAAATATACTTGAAAGTGGACATCCAAAATGTCAGTGCCAACAGAACTGGTAAAAATTTCAATGATTTCATGAAAAGAAGTACAGCTTCCAAGGCTTACTTTTAACTTAGATAGAAAGGCAAGCCAAAGTTTCGATACGATAAAACTAGTTTTCGTAGCAGTTACTGATTCAAAATGCTATTCAGGCATCCTATCAGAAGAAATTGTTCTACTGTCATTGTTGTATACAACTAAGTAAGTGACGTTAAGAGCAAAGTTATAGTCAGAACGGATAAACTTCTTGATCATAAAAATCTAACAATTTCCGTCAAATCGCTTAAATCAGTTAATGGTGATCTGTTACTGTGATCTTAACTGTCTCCTGTAGCACGCTTATTACTGAAAGAAAATTATTGATTTATGTTCACCAATCTAATCTATGTATCAACTAATTTGCTGTCATCACAGCTATAGAAGGATGGAGTTCAATACTGTGAAGACGTAACAATGTTTTTAATTGGTTAGGGCTTTACTACTAGTCGATTTCAAGGTCATTAGGGCACGGAGAACGCTGGGGAAAGTAACGCCAATTATCGCAACCATGGTAAATCGGGAAACACGTCGCGGCATTCGCTTGGAGTAACTTCGGAAAACCAAGGAAAACCGAAGTCAGGACAATCGGACCGGTGATCCAACATGCGAATTTCCGAATTCCAGTCTCGAGCGTTAACCACTCACCCAACAAGTTCGGTAACACAACAACCCCAAAATACCTTCCCAAAGAAGAAACGGTTATACGTGGATCTCAAGTTTCATTAAGTCTGAGTAACGGTCTCCAGTAATTTATCGAATTACTGAAGCTGTTGAACCAAAAAATAGTGTCAAAATACTAAAATACAACAGCGATGAATGAGGACGAATTTTACGTAAGGATCTGAAATAATTTAATATTTCGAATATTGAAAATTATGAGTCAGCTGAAAAGGAGACCCTGCGATCAAGAGCTTCACTGCAAACTGTTCCAAATTTTTATAGTTTAGCGCTGTTATTCTCTGCAGTTGGTTTGTAGAATAGCTGTTATAGTTGAAGGAGGAAATTGTAACTTTACGCAGAGCATTTGACCACTCGGAACTTGCTTTCCATTTAAAGCAGAGGGTCTGGCTGCGAGTAATATTATAACGTCTATAAGCTGAGTAATGATAAAAAGCTACATTATCACCTGTTTAAAAAAGTTTTCTCACTGATAGGAAGCTATTATTTGACTTCCGTAATTGCTGCGGATGATTCTTTTCAAACATTTCTAGGACTCATTTTCAGTGATATTTCATTGTATGTGTACTAAGATTTCAGATATGTCAAGATGATGTTTCGCATTGTGGTTGATAACTTCCCTGAGTTTAACAGAATTCATTTTACATAGGCCATATCAAAACTGATTACATCCTTCTGCTTCCGTAAAAGTTTTTCATCGCAACAAAACTAAGTTCTGTGAATAGAAACTTAGAACGCGTCGCTACGAACGTGAAAGTAGGTATTTAAATAATCTCCCGGTACGTGGCTTCTCACGAAACGTAGCCCACCTCTGCAAGATTTTAACTCAACTGTCTTGTATTTAGGCAACATTAATCAAGCAATGTATTTACTGCAACTTGTCAGTTCCTTTCCTCCATTTTTCCATGTGTTTGTTTCATTAAAAAAAAAAAAAATCCATCTGATGCGTATATCCGTAACAATTTTTCTCAGCAGGTAGAAGAATAAAAAATCCTGTTCCAGTGCCATAAGCATATCTGTCGGTTTCGCGTGAGACATTGCAAGGAACGGTAGTCATTCCACTAATATTTGTGACAGTCGGGCATTTAAACGTATGATTGTGGTCAGCTGCAGGGCTGAGAGATTTTAAGTCTCAAAACTACCTACGTTCTACTTCAGTAATCGCAGTGAAAGCTCACACTTTCGTTGAATCATAGGAGACACGAATATTGGTCAATTTTTAATTACTAGAAAATATAAATTAAAATTGGTCAGTTGCTAGTTTGGTTTATAGTGTATCAACTTCAATTCAGAATATATATACATTCATAAAGCAAACTAGTAAAAAATGTTTTTTAAAAAGAGTTTGCTTCCAATTTTGAGAAATTTCTTTTCAAATGGTATATACAAATCAAACAAAAGATATGAGTTATAAATCTTATATAAATTTTGAAAAGCTTGATGTGAATTTTAACAACATATTTACTCTCCGATTCGTGAAATTCAGTAAGAAAGGATTAATATAAATTTTTGTCGTAAAAATTGTCTGGAGTAGCCTTTAATTTGTTAAAATTACTCATTTAGTAATTTTGCGAAAAATATAAACCGGACGGAAATCGCTATTAGCTCTTCTATAAACATAAGGAGAAAGTCGTTCAGAATGAATTAACTGATCAGTAGTTTCGTAAATACAGCGAGAAATTAGATTTTTTCTGATTTTTACAAAAGCTTAGTAGAAATCGGCAAATAAAAATGTAAACATTTTAAACGTCACTGGTTTCATTTCATCTGTAAGAAGATTATGCCAAGAAAATTTTTCTTCGGTCTGCCAATAAGATCTTTATTATTTTTTCCCATCCCATGTTTTTCAAAAATTAAAACTAAATTAAGGTTATAAATAATTAAAGTCGTTCGCAATCACAAATATTAAAGAACGAATTATTTCCCGACGTTGGCCATAAATACAATTCTCTCGGGTGACAAGCTGAGTGAACAAGTGTTTCCCTACTTCGTTGGAAGATGGTGGCGTTTTTATCGCCGTAATATATAGTGGAAACTCTTTGTTCACTCCGCTTGTCATGCGAGGGGATTATTATATCGAAGTTTAAGGGTTCAGACTGATAGACAAAGAAACAGACAGTGTAAGTTAGGGCGTTGGCATGTGTGTGTGTTTCTTTAATTGATCTGATCGTTATGTATTATCTATATTGTGTTGAAAAACAAATGTTTGTAGTTATGCAGATGATGGAAACGTGATTACTCGTGGCCAAACAGTATGATTTAAAACGTGTGGTGCAATTAAAATGAAAAATAGGAAATAAAGTAGAAACAAGCTTCGGCAATAACCAGATTCAGTTAGCTCAATATTTCGACTGGACTTGTCTGCACCAAGCAGAAATTATCAAGCCTGAATGGACAGCATAGGCACTGTTTACACATTGTGTTTATGAGCTTCCTTCCTCATTCGAACTCGACTGTAAGCTTAATGAGAGATTTCCATCTGCAGTTTTCTGACACTAGCTTGAGGTGTTCTGAATGTTAAAACTTTTAGATTTGTATATTTCTTACTATTTTGTTGTTGGACGCATTATAACGTATTTTTGCTGTCAAGTTTATGAAGATAAAACCTACCAGCCTTTCTGCCAGTCGTTAATTGCCTTTTAGCAGACGTCTTATTCTAGGTCCGTAGACTTTCAAATCCTAAATAAACCCTGCCGGTTGGAAAAGATTTCTCGCTAGCATTTGCAAATAACCCTATCGTCAGCTATTGTTGTACGGTTCCCTTTTCCATTTTTCATTGCCGAAGGGCTATTCTTTGTTCTATTGATCATTTAAATCCGTGGTAACTGTTTCCATGATTACGTACTATATGAATACCCATTTTAATGTAATGCAGTTATTTGACCCAAATCCTTATCAGTCACTGATATCATTGCTTTCATCTAATGATTTTTCAGATGATTTAAAAACATCAAGTATTAAGTTCACGATCCTGAATCTTTAAGCAGTGAATGTGATAGAACTGTTTGTGATATTGTGAATGTTGGTCTAACAATAAGATGTCGCGATCGATAATAAGACAAAAACTTATTAGAGAGATTTTATGCAGTGTCATTAGGTTTATATTTAGAATTTATTACAAAGTTAGAATGCAAGGCAGACACACTGTTAACGCATTCGGTTTATTCCGATAAAGAACTTTCCTTCCTCTATCAAATTCGACTGCACAGCTGAAACAACGATTTCCTTCTGCAATATTCTGATGCTAGGAAGTTCCATATAGGATGGTTTGTTTACCGACTGGATGAGAAAGCCCGCATAGCCGGCTGTATGGTCTAGCGGTGAAGGTTCCCGGCTACTAACTGTGCGGTCGTAGGTTCGAAACTATGTTGGGTGATTTTTTTTTCCTTTCGTTTTCAAACCATTCCAACATACCCACTCTTACATATAACATATGTAATTTCTGTAATAAACAATTAATAAAAATTAACACATCAGACAAAAAAAACCTATTTCTATTAAATCTTGCTGAATAAAATCTTCCCTAACTGTAAGCACAGGGCTATAAAAAGATTCATCTCTTAAATTAACTCCTCATAACTAACGATTTCTAGCACACTCATCTCTGAAATTTTTGAAAGAGTGACTATTTTCAAAGAACATACCAGATATAACTTTTTTTTAGCTTATGGCTTTACGCCTCGTCGACGTCGAGGTGACGGACTGGGGACAAGGAACGGAAGGACTTCGGCCATGGTCTTTTAAAACATCCATCCCAGCATTCATCTAGAGTGATTTGGGGAAACCATGGAAAACACAAATCTGGATGGCCGTACAAGGAGTTGCATCTGTAGCCTCCAGAATGCGAGGCCAGAGTGTCACTGCTTATCCCATCACACTCAGTCATTACAATCTGTCACAATGTTTAAAAAAACTGCTTCGGTTAAAAAGGTGATTATATAGAAAAAAAGATAATTTTCAGCATTTAAAATGATGAATATATTACAGAAAATAAATTGATTTTGTATCTATAATTGGTTTGGTCACCTTACTTTTGGGATTTTCTTCGTACAATCAACATGGATTCCAGCTGTATTTTTATATATCAGCCTGATTATTTAAGTTGGATAACTGAAGACAAACCAATAAACTTTTAAACTAATGTGCTGATGATAAATTATTTAGTTTGCGTGTTATAGAGGCCGGTAAGAGGAAATTTAAGATTTATTTCCTCATACAGCGTTGTCAAATTTCCTGCTACGTTGTCAGATTGACGGTTTTCTAGCAGTGCTGAAGAGATTTCCGTGTTCAGGGACTAATGTCTCATAGCTAGTAGACATTATCAAAAGTAAAGACACATTTCCGTTTTCCTCCTGTTTGACCTATTATACCTTTATATAATTGATTTCATCCTTTATAACAGTTTGATTCTTTATACAGATTGTCAATATCCATTTAATCACGAAATTTTCTTTCTTTATATATCTTTACTTCGCTTACATGACGGACGGGGCCTTCGTCCTGTAAGTTGTCGCAGCTCTGTGGTAAAGCCGTGGTGTGGTGATCCAACGGTCGTGAGTTCGATCCAGCTTCAAGTTGTATATTTTTCGTTCTTTATTTCCATTTCACTTGTTGATAAATACATAGCATATATGTGTAAAACATAAAGTGTCTACATATGGGTAATAATTATGTTTTACAGAGAATGGTTTAAAAATAATTTCTGATCTCAAATGTCATCAAGACTGAACAAGGAAATACTTGTCATTCTTCCTTAAATTGGCTTTAAGAAAGTTCTTTCTGTGTCCATTGGCAAGTGGCAGTTCTATTCGTACCATATAGTTTTCTAGACTCGCCTCTAGCGTGAAAAGTTCACAAACAATACAGTCGCCATACAATTTGTTAAGCTACTATCATCCTGGAATTATTTATAACCGGCAAAGTGTCGAGGAGTATTGTAGTTAAAAAATCACGAATCTGAACCGCGAAACAGTCTTTGTAAACTGGAAAATACTTTCCTTTGGTTTCTATGAATCCTTGAAAATTAACCCTGCTCTTAATTTAAGAAATTATAATTGAATGATACATTTCTAATTTCGTCCATTTTTAATTTTAAAATAATTTGGTCCTATCTGGCAGTATTGCGG
The DNA here is from genome assembly GCA_031002005.1 of Vandiemenella viatica. NCBI lineage: Eukaryota > Metazoa > Arthropoda > Insecta > Orthoptera > Morabidae > Vandiemenella > Vandiemenella viatica. The sequence continues at coordinate 1,180 of JARYHS010010762.1, read as the reverse complement.
AACGAATTACAAACAGCAAAAGCACTTATTATAACCTTCAACTACATACAGAAATACCTCGTTAATTATATAACCAAAGTAAAGATATGTATTTAAAGATACAAAATTTCAAGTAATCTGTATAAAGAATCAGACTGTTATTACGGAAGTAATAAGTTTTAAAAAAATATTCTAGATCAAACTGGACGGAATTTTTTTTTTCATTTCGCCAATGTGTCTGCTCTCTTCACACCGTCCAGCTATGAGACACGATTCCTGGTATAGGAAAATTGCTACACCACTGCCAGTAATCAGAAGACGTGGCAACGTTGTAGATAGCCAATGTGGCAACATGGGACCGGGAAAAGTCTTAACTTTCCTACTTCCTTCGACCAAGAAGAATACCTTTATAACGCGAAAATAATACACGTAATAATTCAACACGAGCAGCACATTCGGCAAAAGATTTTATATATTTCACTATATAATGCTGGAAATTACTGCTGGTAATTGAAAATACAGGTGGGAATACACGTTAATTATACGAGGGCAATCCAAAAAGTAAGGACTCCTGAGCATTAAATTATTTTCTTTAATTTAAAGGTTTAGAAAAGCGGTGACGCTCTGGCCTCATATTCGGGAGGTCATAGACTGAAATCCTCGTTCGGTCATGCAGATCTGGGGTTTTGAAGGTTTCCCCAAATCACTCCATATGAAAACTGGAATTATTCCTTTAAAAGGGCATGACCGACATCCTTGCCACTACTCCTATCGCGCCTCTCGGTAAGGAATTCGGCCCTGGCCTTCTAAAAGAATCATCTCAGCATTTGTCTGGAGTGATTTGAGGAAGGCATGGATGGCCCATATCTGGATGGCCGATCGGGGATTAGAAGCCGCCTCCTGCCGAACACAAGTCCCGAGCGTTACCGCTCACCCACGACGCTCGTTCTTCCGGTCTTTAGACACAATCAACCTTATTTTACCGGTAGACTGTGTTTGTTTGAATTGTTGAGGCTTAGGTGATTTTGGAGTCGATTATCACGGGTGACGAAACGTGAACGTTCATCTTTACACCTGAGACTAAAGAACAATCACGCTAGTGGCAACACCATTCATCGCTAAATGCTAGTGTTTGTTTATGTTATTATACTGTAGTAATTCCAAACAAAGAAAAAACGCAGGAAATTTCATGCCTCATTAA
>JARYHS010010761.1:0-25010 GCA_031002005.1 Vandiemenella viatica | reverse complement strand
CACCAAGAGTCTGCAACAGCAGTGACGTGGGCTCTATACGCAGCCCGTTACAAGCACACAAGACAACAGGACCACGCCGGCTCACCTCCACACCACTATATGTAGTCGACAAAAGAAGGGTGGTGTGTAGAAGCACCGAGAGCGGGGTTACCCACACAGAAGCAAGAAGACAGGCCGCAGAAGAAGTCCTACGCTGCGGCGAACATCAGCGGCGGCAACATTGTTCGACGGCCAGCTGAGACTGGTCCAGAGCTAATCGCGACGGCAAAGCAGTCCGCCACTCTCATCATCGCCAAAAGGCGGACTGCATCCACACCTAATGCTTAAATTTAAGCGTCATCATGCAGCTACTTCAACAGCAAACCACTTTATTGACGGAAGTCATAACGAATTATGCCAACCTATCGGGAACGACACGCCCGAAATTGGCATTACTCGGTATATGTGTTCTTGTCATTATTTCTATGGAATTATGATCAAATTTTTCGATAATATTTCTATGCCAACACTTGATACAAAGCACTTTATACAAAATGGGTTGTTTAACAAATTTACTGTGTCTATGGCAGTACCAGTGTGGTTGATTTATCTGAACTAATCTATAATTTGTTACCATCAGGTTAATATTTATCGCTAAATTATTACTCATATATGTATTAATCATAGACATAGGGATTTACTCAAAACAATTAAATAATTCAACAGCTCTCATAAAATGGTCATACCGTTTAAAAGGATCAATCCAATCAAACTTATATTTAAACTCTTGATGAACTGGATAATGTTTAAAAGTATTCTCTGAATTTAATTTTACATTCAAGTTTGTTAAACATGACGGCCAGAGCAGAGTATTTATAATATCTGTAAACCTCTTCGAAATATAACTCACTTTTGCCATCTGATTAGTTCTTATTACAGAATTCTTATCTGAATTCAAAGGATCAGAAATTGCAGAACATAACTTACTATTATCACCGCTTATTCTAGTATGACCATTAAATACAGTTTCAAAAATACTCAACTCACGTAAAGGTACAATACATTCTTCATCAGAACTATCAGTATCTAATAAATCCATTACAATTTACCTTACTTTACTATTCAGTTTTATAACACTGTTACAAACCAAACTACACTCAAAAGACTGTTTATCAGAGTGCTTCTGTTCTGTTTGGATTCTGCTTGTAACTGAATTGACTAGCAAATGCTAGCTACTTATATACCCGTATATCTAGCTCTCCTTGCTGCGTAATGTGTGTCTAGCTTTCACTGGTTACTTGCCAATGGCCCCCTGCCACCGGCCACGCCCAACGACTGGCTGACCTTTCCGTATGTCGGAGACATGCGCCAGAAGCACAAAAGGACAACCAAATATTGATGTGGAAGGAGATACGACTAACGTCGTAAGAACTTCCTCACACTCTAGGGGCAATGTTGCCCCAGAAGATTTAGTGTCTGCCGGACACTGACACCAATCCGCCGGTAGACGCCGAGGCAAGAGGGTCGCTTTGGCGCACCGAGCTGACAGCACTTCCCGCAATGTCGGTCGTTGTGTTGGTGCGACTAGCGCAATCAGTGAGATATGCAGTCAAGAACATTCCTCAGATGATAGCGACTGTCCAAGCAATTAGTCTCATGGAGCAAAGAAAAGAGTGGTGACGACGCAACGGATCTTCACCACGCACTGAAGTGAAGCCGGGTAGAGAGAAGTAACGAAGGGAGGTCGGCATATTGAATTTCCCAATATGGTGAATAAGCACACACATCTCAAGGGTGCAAGCTCACAGTCGTCTTGTCGTAGTACTTGTTGGGGCTTTCAGATTTAATTATGAATTAACACTTATAAATAAAAAGTTCGGTCAGCCGTGCGGTCGCCAATCTGCTGATCTTTACTAGTTAGATAAACTAGAATTGTAGTCAGAGAAACAAGTAAGAAAGTACTGAGAAATACACCGCACTTCAGTTTTCACATTAACTCACATTTATTCCTCCGAAACTACAAATATCTAAGCCAGCCAGCAGATACTTAAAAACTAAACTTCTTCTCCAAAGAATGCAGGTTCGAGGATAATCAAGGATTGTAACATTCAATACAAGCCCCGTAATTAATTATTACACAATCGACGTGATCCAAATCAATAGCAGTTCCACATACACAGTTTATGGGAAACCAGTTCATTCAAAATAACCTTCATAGTCCACAAAAATACCTTCAGAATGTCCACACAATGTCTTACAACTCTGAGCCTCGGTTAAGCGACACGCACACACACATGCTCCCGGCCGCGGCATATAAGCTCTCGCTGACCGTAGCTTACTCTAACGTCGCCAATACAAGACTGTTTCAAAGCGCGCTAAGTAATCGCTCAACCCCAAAGACATTACATTTACTTCTCAGATCACAATTTATACTAAAATTATATCCGTAATTTCAACGGTTATGTTACACTCCCTAACTAACAACCTTGTGATCTGGTTTCAGATAAAATTGATCAATTATCAAAAAAAAAAAAACTGTTATGTCACACTCCCCCGGTTGGAATGTGGCGAAAGTTGGCATTGAAACAGGTACCAACTTTCGTCATTACAGACCACTTCTGTTAACATTTACATAGAAACATGGGCACATACCAATACATATTACCAAACATAACGCTAAGTCTGCGTGGCTGCTTGCTTACACTTACAATAACAGAAGCGAATACATATTAAGTTCAACAAACATACAAGAAAAGTATTACACACCAGACATATCAGAAACAGTAAACATAAGAAAGGAAAAAAACCCACTGAACACAAAAATAGAAGAAAAAAAGGACATGAATTAGTATTCAATAGCAAGTTGACAGCTTACTGTCAGAAACATTACTTTCAATGTAAACACCAGCTACACACAGGTCAATGACCTGTACACTTTTCAGCTTTAAGCATCATGTCACACGCGTCACTTCACTCACTTTACCACACTTCTTCGTGCTACTACATTACTGCTCGCGTCTTCGAAGGTAAGGGGAAAGTAGGGTTTATAGTGATACAGAGATTTTCTCTCAGAAAAAGGATTGATAATTGAAAAAGACATAAGAAATAAAATATGAAAATAACAGGATAGGATTCCTCCCCTTTAACCATCTCCATTCTCTTGCAAGGAATTATAAGGTTTGAGTGCAGTTGCATTAAACGTACCCCGGACACTTTGGTCCATAGGATTTACCAGTACAAAAGAATTCTTTCTTGGACAGCTAGAAATCATGTACGGTCCTTCATAAAGGAATTTAAATTTTTTTTGATTTCATTATTGAGACTCGAAGATTTATAGTGAGTTTGCGCCAGCACCAGGTCACCTGGCTTATAGTCAGTAGCCTTCCCCCTTCTATCGTGTCTAGCCTTTCTTCTAACTAATTTTCGTTCTTCTTCTAGCAAGTCATCTCTGGGATCATTATGGTAAACCGACACGCCCTGTAAATTTCTCGATGGAAATATTTCCCGTTCACTTAGTTCGTCCATAAAGAAACTCTCCTCCTCTCCACACATCTGATCACAATCGGGAAATTTAACACTTGTTTGTCGGGGCTCATTAGTTTTCCACCGTATAGATTTTCTGTCAATTTTTTTTCTTCGTTTACAAATTGAGAAGGTTTTTGTCTACCAGTTACTTCTTCATATCCTCCGCTATCGAAATTGACTGATTTAGCTAGATTATTGCTTCCGAGTGAGTGACCTAACTCGCTCGCTTGTTTTTCCGCGCTCGCCAGTGTTGCGGCGGTCAAAACTTTTTTGGCACAGGTTCCAACAGTGCTCCGGTATATGCTAATACGCGCCGACTGTCGGTCACTGCTCCCGCTCCAGTCACTATTGTCATAGCCATATGGCTGTCGTATTGTTTTGATTCTATCCAACTTTACTTCTCCCGTATTTACAGATAAAAATCCCTCCACTTCAATCTTTATAACCTCATTCTCCCGTAATCTTGACTTCTCCTCTGTAAGAGCATCATAGAAAAATTCATCCGCTACTTCAAAAAAATTCTCTTTTATATCGTCTTCCACAAATTTCTCCTGACGCCCTTGAACGTCTGTTTCCGCAGCCATAATACTTTTACAATTTACTTCAACTTCATCCTTTAGAACATTACCTAATAGAGTGTCAAAAATAAAAACTTCTTCCTGAATTTTCTTCTTCCTTAATCCTCCGCTTCCGTTCCGTGAAATTTCGTCCGCATTTGGCCTCTTAACCGGTTCTGCCCCTGATGAGGCCGCTACAGTGGCAGAAATTAGTTTAAACAATTTTCACCACTCGCAGCTACTGTGGCTACCCTCTGTTCTCTGTTATGAGGTTGGTTGTCATGGTGTTGATTATTAGTTTCTGTCCCTACAGCTTGGTTATTTGGCTCAAAATTGTTTCTCTGCCTAGCCCCGTGTTGGTATGTATTTACCGGTTGTTGTCGGTTGTTCCTTCCTTCTTCTCTCCAGTAACCGCCTCCCCGTGTACGCCTATCCTGAAAGTGTCTATAACCATTCTGAAACTTCGACTTGTCTCTCCTCATCCTCTCCTCCTGGACATCCAACCTTCCCAACATGTCTATGGCATCCTTAATTGAACATATTTTATGGCTGGTGAGAATAAATTGCGTTTGTTCGGGTAAGCGAGCCGCAATAATTTTAACATATTCCTCCTCACTGTGAGGTTGATCTAGGTACCTACAAGATGAGTAGCACCTCATAAAAAAATTAGTTTGTGTCTCTTTATTCGGATCGTAATGCTCGCCCAACATTAATTCGGATTTCACGGCAATCTGTCTTTCTGCCGACCAGTATAGGTTTAAAAAATCTGTTTTAAACTGAGCAAACGTTTCAAAACGGTCTTCGAATTGATCAGCCCAAAGACGAGGCTCTCCACTCAAATGTTTAATTACCATTCTAATTTTATTTTCTTCACTAGCCATCAGGAAAGGTGCGAAATTTTCAAAATTTCTAATGAACTTTACAGGATGTATACAATTCTTTCCGGAAAATTCCTCCCAATCTATCTTCTCATCATTGACTTTAACCAGAAAAGCTGAGGTCTTTATAACTTCTTGGTTCTTGCCAAGCTCTTCCCTAACTACATTGGGGACTTGTTTTACTAGTTCTTGTTCACCACTAGGGGGGTATGTAGTTTCACCTTCTCAACATCTTCATAAACCTTTCCTACGTCAGCTGCCAGCCTTTTGACATCACCCTGAAATGTTTGCATCTGATCTTCAAGGCACCCTACGCGGTGGCTCTGACTGTCGCTTTTTTCTACTAACCGTAAATATTGCGCCTGTAAGGCACCGGTATCCTGGCGCAAACCACTCGTTTCCTGCTCAACCTGTTGTTTTAACTCGGAAACTTGGGAGGACAACTCCTCCGTCCGACCAATACACCTAACACTATACTCTTCGAGTTTTCTCTCTAACTCCGCAATGTGCAATTTCTGTTCCTTGACTAAGCTATCGTGACGAACTTCTGCGTCCCTGACTAAGCTATCGTGACGAACTTCTGCGTCCCTTTCCATTACTTCAAGTCTACCCTTAAGGGTTTCAAATTTAGAATCAAGTTTATCATTAGAGTCCCTAAGCTCGGAACGAAGTTTATCATTAGAGTCCCTAAGCTCGGAACGAAGTTTATCATTAGAGTCCCTAAGCTCGGAACGAAGTTTATCATTAGAGTCCTTAAGGTCTTCCATCAACCTAGCCAGCATTTCAGCCATTTTTGGCTCCGTCTCTTCCTCCATTTCAGTAAGTTTATATTACAAATCCCACGGGAAAATTCAATTATGATAATAACTCAGTTGCTTTACTTCTCCCCCCTTCAATTCACAGCAAACAAAACCAATACAACGCTGCTATTCAAGAAACTCAATCAACATATCAGAATTAAATGCATGCAAATTAAAACCAACTACTTGTGCTGCGTCAACATGCGGTAAGTGTCACCAGAATGACAAAGGAATGGGCAAAAAGGAGAGAAAAACTCAACTCGGTTTTCCTTCCTATGTGCGATTCGAAATTATAGGAGAAAAAAAAAAATATTAAAGGAACGGAACAGATAGGAAAAGACGCTTCGCAGCAGCTCGCTAGCAGCAACACGCGCACTTAGCTTTGGTGTCTTCACTCGGGTCTGCTCGGCTCAGCTCGGCTGGTCGCAGGTTGGCTCGAATCAGCTGCTCCGGCTCGGCTTCCTTCGGCTGGTCTCGGCTCCGCTCGTGTCGGCTGCTCCGGCTCCGCTCCCTTCGGCTGCTCTCGGCTCCGCTCGGAAATGCTCGTCGAGTTCATGCGCCACTTCCACTGGTCTCAGAGTAGATTATCTTCGCTCGCCGTCTTTGACTCACTGCCTCGTGTCGTTGTAGTGTTATATCTTCCACTTTGACTATTGTCGTCTTCGCGCCTAATTGTCACTTTATTCTCACTTCGCCGTAATTTATCCTTTGTCCTCTTTATCCTCGTGTGTATGCTCTGGAATTGAAAGTTAATTTCTCCTCCAGATGCCTATTTAACCACACGTCCTGTCACTGAGGCGCCATGCAAGCTCACAGTCGTCTTGTCGTAGTACTTGTTGGGGCTTTCAGATTTAATTATGAATTAACACTTATAAATAAAAAGTTCGGTCAGCCGTGCGGTCGCCAATCTGCTGATCTTTACTAGTTAGATAAACTAGAATTGTAGTCAGAGAAACAAGTAAGAAAGTACTGAGAAATGCACCGCACTTCAGTTTTCACATTAACTCACATTTATTCCTCCGAAACTACAAATATCTAAGCCAGCCAGCAGATACTTAAAAACTAAACTTCTTCTCCAAAGAATGCAGGTTCGAGGATAATCAAGGATTGTAACATTCAATACAAGCCCCGTAATTAATTATTACACAATCGACGTGATCCAAATCAATAGCAGTTCCACATACACAGTTTATGGGAAACCAGTTCATTCAAAATAACCTTCATAGTCCACAAAAATACCTTCAGAATGTCCACACAATGTCTTACAACTCTGAGCCTCGGTTAAGCGACACGCACACACACATGCTCCCGGCCGCGGCATATAAGCTCTCGCTGACCGTAGCTTACTCTAACGTCGCCAATACAAGACTGTTTCAAAGCGCGCTAAGTAATCGCTCAACCCCAAAGACATTACATTTACTTCTCAGATCACAATTTATACTAAAATTATATCCGTAATTCCAACGGTTATGTTACAAGGGGATTCTACAGTAACCATGGCGCCGCAGTTTGATGATGGATTATTAAGTAATTCGACGAGAAAATAAAAAATGAAGAATAAAAGTTTGTAATATCCTGCTTAGTTCTCGATATATACTGTCTCAAAAGTGAGGTGTTTTAGGCTGCAATGCAGAAAAAAAAATTGGCGAAAGTCAAATTTGATGCCTTGAGAAGTAAGGGAGACATCAAAATATTTTACTCTTTATTTTCGATTTGTCTCGTTGAGTTAAAAGAGAATCAATCATCAAATTGCATCGCCACAGTTCTGATAGTGTTTCCCATCTCAACACATGAAATTCATTCCTAATTACATTTCGAATAACAACATTGCCAATATTATTATTCATAGTTCGCGTAGCATAAATTATCGCAATTAATTTCATCATATACCTTCAGTATAATCCACAATTGGACTAATGCAAGCGCAATAAAATTTGATGTTAAGTTAAATGCTGAGAGTTATTTCTTTAAATTCTAGTCTGGATTTTTTTTTTTTTTTTAATATTACAGACAGGAAAATTCGAAAGAAAATATCTCTCCGCGATTTTGAAATAGATCACCACAAGAAAGCAATTAAAATGTACAATACTGGCAAAGCAACAGGTCTTGATGATCAAACAGTGTAACAATTAAAACATTTTGGTACCATAGCAATGGAATGACTTTTGCGCCTTTACAACTACTGCCCACGAAACAAAAAGATACACAAGATATAAAGGACGATAGTTATTGCCATAGTGAAACGTGTCATCAAAAACTATCACCGTATTTCTCCGTTATTTGAAACTGAGCCCCAAAATCGAGCCCTAACTGATACACCAGCAAGCAGGTTTCAGGCTTTACAAAAACTGAAACACACAAGGCCTCACCCTGACTCAGATGTTGAGATTTATTTTGAGCTAGGGTTGATCACAGCAGTGGCTTTTGTAGATTTCTCTGCAGCATATGACACCGTACAACACAATATCTTAATTGCGAAGGCTTCCACGGTCGTCGTAAGTATTACCTTGGTTTCCCGGGTAAAGACATGTCGATTTGATAGAACTTATCGTTTCAGCCATCGTGTTGCGGCTTTCATCAGAGGACTGTTACCTAGATATAGCACTGGGAGTTCGCGCAATAACCATCCGCGATGACGTCACCGCCGTTACAGTGCCTAACGAAAGTGGTCGGATGGGGTCGATCATCTTGCGTCCTTCTCAACAGGTATGACCAAATATGGTCAAGTTGTAGGCCACTATCAGCATTCATGTTGTCAGGTGTCTTTTGTATATCTAGTGCCTCTCACACTCGTCTTGGTAACCATCTGTTCTCTATGGATACTACGCTGGTCTGTTCAAATAAAATGTCCACTATCAGCCGAATGTTGAGCTAAATCTGATTTTCTGCCGTTATTTCTAAAATGTCTTTTGTCTTCATTAGTCTTTTCCCTTTCGTCGATATACACCTAGCCACAGATGCAGGGTATTTGGTAAACACCCGGTGTCTCTAATTTCTCCCTCGTCTTTTATTTTTACAAGTACACCCGAAATCTTCCTGGATGCCCTGTATCGTACATGACGGATGTTTTTCTTTTTTAGGAGTCGACCAATCTTATCCGTCACACCTTGGATTTGTGGTAATACTGCCCGTCAGTTGATCTGCTGATCTCTTCGGTCGGTTTTGAGGTAGGTGATACTTGAGCGCCAAGTGGTGCAATGGCTGATAGTGGCCATTCTAATTTATTTGACCAGACCAGCATAGAGCTGTAGAGAGCAGTGATGGCCCAGGCGAATGAGAGAGGCACTAGAAATACAAAAGACATATAACAACATGAATGCTGATAGTGGCATGTAACTTCACCATATTTTGTAGCACCTATTGAGAAGGATGCACGATGAACGGCCCCATCCGACCGCTTTCGCTAGCACGGTAACGGCCGTGACGTCATTGCCGACGGTTAGCGCGCGCGCTACCCCTGCTATATATAAATGACATTTTAATTTTATTTTCCATATACATTTTGACCCACCATCTAGAAGCTAAACTGGGGTGCTAAATCTTTTTCTCTAAAGACAGTATTACATTGAAAAATATGACTATAATAATAAAACTACAAATAGAACCTCATGAATGGAACTAACAACTAAATTAGGAAACAAGTTACAGTATGAACAGAATCTAATATTTGAAAAATTCATTTTATCCTACATTCTGAACAGTTATCTTCAACATACATTAAGCGAGTAATATGACTGTCCCATTTATAATACTAAACCTCTTCAGACGTCCATATGACCACAACGGTATGTATATTTTAAAGAGTCCCGACTGCAGCCCCTGCCGTAACTCTCTCTCTCTCTCTTGGTATCGACTGTGGCTGAGACCCCAGCGCTTTAGAAAGTTTTCCTCCTGGAATACCTGAGAAAATCCAGCAGTCACACAGAAGGGAGACTCCTCTCGGAAACTCGAAGGTTATTTCGGCACGTCCTGGTTCCCGCCCTCAACTTTCTTCCACTCCAGGTATTTTTGCTTTTCGATTTGAGAGGCTATTTCTCAACCTATTTCTGAACCTCATCTCAGCTGTTGTTCGACACTTCCACACCACGTGAGTAGTATGTATATGTCTGTTTCACTTTAAACTCAAGGTCACGCGCCCCGCCCCCTCTGCGGCCGCTTTCCCTATAATTAGGCACCTGGCCGACTGTGCGGCCTGTAATTATCTACCTGGCTGCCGGCGCCGCTTACCGTCAAGGTCACCCGCCCCGCCCCCTGCAGGTGTGCAGGCCGCTTCCCCTATAATTAGGCACCTGGCCGACTGTGCCGAATTATCTACCTGGCTCTTTGTAGGTCACGCGCCACGCCGGCGCCGCTCTCGCCCACGCCCACTGCAGACACGACGGCGCCTCTTACCGTCGTGTGCGTACGCGTGTCTTGCCGCACGCAGCGCATGGTAGAGGCAGTCCCGTCACACGCACACGCGTCGTCCCCTCCAAGTCCAAAATGGAGTTACGTGGTTTATGGACGCACCCTTAGCATAACAAATTTTCAGCTCCCCCTCTACTTGCCACGCATTCGGGAGGACGTGAGTTCGTATTCCCCGTCCTACCATCGAATTATTATTATTATTAAATACAATGAGAGACGAAGAAGGGGGAGAGAGAAACTTGGTGCTGGCCCATTCAGTCTTACTCTTCCGAACATGCGATCTTAAAATACTAATTATTCGCTAATTCATCGTAACTACTGAGATAATTAGCATTTTTTCGTAAAGTGCGGTCAACGGTACAAAACCCCCGTCGGTTTAATAAAGCGGGAAGGAATTCTGCATGTTGAAGAAGGGAAATGGCGAAACCTGGTGTCGGCCCATTCAGGCCTAATCTTCCGAAAGATACCAAAAGGTTTAACGTCCCCCTTCAAAGGTAGTTTACTAGAATTCGGTGAGTTTAGTTTTGCGCGAGAAGGAATTCGGCCATAGCCTTTTGAAGGAAGCATCATGGCATTCACCTGGAGTGATTTCAGGAAACCATGGAAAACCCAAATCTGGATGCACGGACGGGGATTCGAACCCGCGTCCCCCGAATGCGCGGCCAGAACGTTAACCGTTCACCTACATTATGGGCGGTTGTCTCGCCATAGACATTAGCTAAATGTTCAGCTGACTAAATTTGCATTTTCTCTTCTGAAGAGCTGGACTTAATAAATTTTATATTTGGAAAACTAAATTTTCCGTTCGTCGGAGTGTCAAGAATGTTTGCACTTGGCTTTTATAATGCCACGTTTAGTTGTTGTCGTATCCATGTTTATACACAGAATCTTTGACATTTTTATTTCCTTGGTCAGTTGTTGAAGGGACTAATAAAATACGCAGATTTTTACTATTTACATAATATTTAAGCAAAAGAGAGTTAATTCGCTATATACCTGAATTATTTTTGCATTAAACTGAAGCTACATCAACTAGAAGAATGCAATATGGAGCAAATTTACAGCAGCATCCTTCAGAATTCAGGGCCCGAACTTCATCATCGTCCAGTAGCGTTGCAATATCGGGAGAAACATGAGGCTTAAGGTTGCAAGCGCACAGATGATTAAAACTAACTTCTAGAAAGCTAATGGAGTGACATTTCTTGAATTCACGCAGCACTAGACTTCTGGGATTTGAAATGTGGTGCTACAGAAGAATGCTGAAAATTAAGTGGACAGACAAAGTAAGAAATGAATTAGCTTTGGAAATGATGGGTGAGGAAAGAAGTTTGTGGAAGAAGCTTACAGAAGGAAGAGACAGGCTTGTAGGTCATATTTTGAGACATGCTGGAATAGTTAATTTGCTGGTGGAGGGAACAGTCGAAGGTAAGAACTGTAGAGGAAGAAAGGGATTAGAATATATGAAGCAGATAATTGAGGACGTGGGTTGTAGGGGATATGTAGAGATGAAGAGGTTAACACTAGATAGGAAGGGATGGAGGATTACATCAAACCAGTCGAAAGACTAATAACAGCAAAAAAAAAAAAAAAAAAAATTATTCTGATCATTAACTGAAGCTGGTTATCGCTTTCTCAAAATGATTGATCTTAATATTTCGTTGAACGCGATACGTGGAGAAACTTTAGCTATATGAATTGTTTCCGAATTTACATCGTGAGACAACAGAATACACATATCACAGTGTTTTATTAGTGAGCTATGCTTCTAGTAGAACAATGTTATCTAGTAAAAGAAACAATAAGCCTCAAAAAAAAAAGAAGAAGGAAAAACCACTAAAATAGATCTTGTCTGAAGTATAAACAAACCTGGTTTTGAGTTTAGACCAATCAGCTCTCTTTCGATGATAAACGGTTTCAACAAGTCCAAGTCAGTTTGTTGGAAACAAAACCTTAAAATTCTACTTCGGTTATGATCGTTCGACAATTTAATAGTTTTACTTGAAATTTATACCAAGCGTCTTGCATTTATACGCCTTCAAATTCTACATTATCACTGAAATTTCATTTACTGGCTATTAAGAAGGCATCTGCATTGATAGAGGAAGGTTATAATGACACAGTTTTGCAGTTATAACCGGTAGGGTTAGAAGATATTAGAGTATAAACCGATTAATGGTATGTTTTCGAAGAACAAAGCTGAAGTATAGTTTCAGAGCAAATAAAATCTCTTGCCGTGATGGGATTCAAAGCGAAAACATTACTATTCCATCTTATTCTTCCAACTACCATTCAGTGTGTTAAAAAATGCTGTCTTGCCAATATAGTTACTAAGGTTGATTCTTTCTTACAAACTACAAAAGACGCAAATACGTACTACACACCAGTGGATAGAGGAAGGTTTAAAGTTTGTAATTCCTACCTGTTAGTTCCATCGGCTACCGCTAACAGCGCTGCTGTCTGTTACGTGGATATGGCTCACGGTAGAAGTCGTTTTGTGCGCTACATTATGCAAAAAGTAAATCCATTATTGATGTGTAGCGTGCATTCCGTCGTAAGTTCAATGAAGTGTCTCATCGTCATAAACAGATTTACGATTGGAATAACGAATTCGTAGAAGATCGGTGCACAAGCAAAGGGAAAACCACTGGTCGTCCTCGAATGTCAAATGAAAATGTTTAGCTTATCCAAAGTGCTTTCGAAGAGATTTCTCAGAAACCCAACAAATGCTGAATGTTTAAAGTAAAACGTTGAAACTTCCTCTTTCCAGTAATGTGTGACATGTATTTGTATATTTCATAGTTTGCAAGAAATAAACATTCAAAATCTGCTCCTGTCTAGAACTTTATTGGGACTGAACTATAGTATCGGCGGTGGAAGCGGCAACGGGGAACTACATTGGGAGCCATGGAGCGGAGTTCGCCGCCCAATAGGAAATTTGTGTACGAAATGACGACTTGCAGACTTACAATATAAAAAATTCAGGTGACCGGAAGGTTTCGGCTTCCATAAATATTAAAAACCCCGACTGTGCAAGGGTAGCGCACATGCTTTGCGTTGCAAGGGTCACCGGTTTGAGACTAGCCTGGGGCCTGAATGATTTGATCAATTGTTTGACAGCGAAAAGTGTCGGACGACACATAGTTTTCTTTTTAATATTACATCAACAGTCTCGAATTTAAGAAAATTGTCGAAATCATGTGGATCTGAAACAAGCATAGAGGTTGGCGGTCCCACATAGCTAACTCTGGGTGTGACAATGCAGCATGGAGTAACTGGTGGCAAAAAAATATTCTTGGCTTAAGAAGGTTTTAAAATAGACTACAAGCCACATTTTAAAAGGAATATTGCAACTGTAAGTAGGAATGTAAACCGTTTTACTGCGTAAATCTCGGAGTCTAACCGTCATGCCTGCAAAACTTTTCTGACTTGGAGCTTAACTTTTTTTCATAAAACTCTAAATTTTATGAAACAGGCGATATGCCTCAGTACTTAGGTTCTTGATTTCTAGCGCTGAGATACCAGCACTAAACACTGGCGGCAGATAATGGAGTTACCGAAGTTCTAATAACTGATCTTCAAATCCTTAGCCAGGAGCGTAGCAAGTTTAAGGTCCCATATCTGATCTTCACTCTTCAAGTAGCTGGCAGTCAAACGCGTGAAAAATTACCTCACCTTACACTGATTTCAAAATGCCTACAGTCGCAATACAGAAATTCACCGAAGATAGCATCCACTAAGTTCTAGATCATGTTAGATCATTCATGAAATTTTTCGTCAGTGCCAGTATACGAGTCTGTTTCGTAGACTAAATGGATCTCGTGTACAACCTCCAAAGGGCACATGTGAATAGTTCTTATCCCGACACATGCGAAAAATGCGGTACAGACCAAAGTTAGTTGGAAAAATGGAAGAATGCATACTTTCTGCAGAAACAGCGGTTACAGATGCATAGCATATTGTCGGGGATTGGCACGTATCTAAAACTGTCACGAACTGCACCACTCAAGAACAAGCTAGGAAAGGTGCCAAGCACAAACTTCGAAAGTATATACCTTTTAGGACTTACAGAATATTGACAACTTATACATGCACACACCAGTGTCAAGGATCATGAAAATATGCTCGGCCTCACAAATATTGACAGATGTTTCGGAAATGTACATCCGCGCCCTTGTCGGATCTGTATCCAGCCGGACCTGTAACAGCGCCACAGTTCTCGCGTGGCCGGAGGTTGAACCACGGCCGGACCTGCAACGCGGAGCTGGAACGCAGTTTTCTCCTGGTGAACTATGGGACCAGCGGTCTTCCACAAACAGGATTTCACAGGTTTACACCCACCACCACTCGCCCCACAGTACGTGTCGTGATGTACCACACATACAACAGGCTTACCCCCACCATCACCACCTCCACCACAGCACGTGTCCTTCTTCCATGGACAGGACTGAACAGGTTTACCCCCACCACCACTAGACCCTATTTAACGCCCCAACCACCTGCCAGCGTCAGTGTTTAGAAATGGCCCGCCCGATAATATTGTTCTCGTCGGTTTATCAGCTCAACGCTGGTGATTCAAAGCGTTTGACGATAGGTTTATCGTCCAAGCTATGAATTTGAGCCAGTAGTGGTGCTCGAAAAAGTGGGGCACAGTACCAAAGTTATATTAACGTATGAAGAATGGAGAGTGCTGACTGAAGTATTGGATGTAGTGTCCGATTTGTTCAACACAGACAGCTCCCACACAGATGTTCCGATTGGTGATCACTCCGTCTCCTTCCGAATGGTGGCTGGGATAAAAACTGTATGTGTTTATCGCAATTCCTATCCTGCCAACTGTGTGTTCTTCAGAGAATCGACATGGCAAAACCTCCTTGACGTGCAGCCTGCAGTGACTGGAGCCTTGACCATCAAGAAGACGTGGTGTCCCCAAGTTGCAAGATATTACAAGGAGTTTGTGAACATTTTAGCCAATAAAGTGCTGCGTAACTATCGGATGGCTAAGGTCCAAAAACTGATAAGTGTGCATATTAATAATGTTTATGTGACTCAAGTAACATATAGCCCCATTTCATCATTGGACTATACACTGCTTAGACATGAAATTATTGCATATAAAAATTTACTAGTTTTGGATGATGTTAATAACATAGTAAATAAGAATTATGATCCTGGATATGATGTTTGTGGTACTACATGCATGTGAAAAGTATAAATAAATAAATAAAAAACACATTGTACATGATTCACTTTGTTTTATTTTTACCCACCATCCATTAAAAAAATCCTTTATCAAGTTATTTTTCATGAGTCCTTAATCACTTACTAGTCTTAAGACCCCAATCGTAATAGACACCAATAAGACATAAATTTTGCCGGATATAAGTACTAAGTATGTGCCACTTTCCACGAATTTTATTAAAAAGTGTGAAAATGTGCAAAATAGATAAAAAATAATGAAAACCGACCAGTCAGAGAAATAGAACAAAGTATCGAACATTACAGGGAGCAAGAGAGAAGCATAATTTCGTGAAAAATATACAGTTTCAGTAAGAAGCATGAAAATCCTATAAATTCCCTTAAATTTCATGAAAATCGGTAAAAATGATTAAAATACGTAAAATATTGCCAAAATTACGTAATTTCCTTCCAAAACAAGATGTCGTTGGTTGACATGACAATTACACCTGCGTGCACCACAGAGTGCAGTGCACAACTATATGATGTGTTTTCATTACTACAACTGGCTACAGAAAAGTGTCATATATGTACAAAAAATGTATGTTTCGGCTGTAGCAACAGTTCTCAGAGAAACCTGCACGGCTACATCCACCACACACATCACATTACCGTCACGGGAAGTGCAAACGATGAAAACTACAGATGTTATCGATCAAAGGGGCCAAAGGTTAGGAAAACTATGTGATGAGTATTCACAACGCATACAATCTTCCAATCATGATAGGGTGAGCAAAGGATGAAAGCAAAATATGTGTGCATCACAGAACTCAATGAATTCGATCAAAGGTGCTGACATAACGTATCAGCCACACAAGTCATTATAAAAACCACTATCATGAAGGTGGGATAAGTTAGCGTAAGTTCAGGTTAATTCCTATTTTTCATAAATTGGGAGTGCATGTGACGCGATAACTTTGTATAATGAGGGTGGGATGCACTAGAAGTTAACACGTAAGCTAAGACATAACATCCTGGGGCTGCCTTACGAAGGAATGACGTGCGATAAGTTAGTGCAAGCTCAGGTTAACCCTTATTTTTTCATAAATTCAGAGCGCGTGTGATAGGAAATAACGGTAAGGAGGGTGCGATGAACTAGAGGTTAACACCAGCTTTTGGGTTATGAAACCATGACACCCTTGCACTAATTGAGGTTAACCCCAGTTTTGGGCTAAGAACCATGAAACCCATACAGTAATTGAGGTTATTGTAGATAATTTAGGTTAGGCAGGGCCAGCATGTTACATTGTGTTAGCTTAGGTTAACGCGCTCGCGCGTTAACCTAAGCTAACACGTAACATGCTGGCCCGCCTAACCTAAATTATCTACAATAACCTCAATTACTGTATGGGTTTCATGGTTCTTTAGCCCAAAACTGGGGTTAACCTCAATTAGTGCAAGGGTGTCATGGTTTCATAACCCAAAAGCTGGTGTTAACCTCTAGTTCATCGCACCCTCCTTACCGTTATTTCCTATCACACGCGCTCTGAATTTATGAAAAAATAAGGGTTAACCTGAGCTTGCACTAACTTATCGCACGTCATTCCTTCGTAAGGCAGCCCCAGGATGTTATGTCTTAGCTTACGTGTTAACTTCTAGTGCATCCCACCCTCATTATACAAAGTTATCGCGTCACATGCACTCCCAATTTATGAAAAATAGGAATTAACCTGAACTTACGCTAACTTATCCCACCTTCATGATAGTGGTTTTTATAATGACTTGTGTGGCTGATACGTTATGTCAGCACCTTTGATCGAATTCATTGAGTTCTGTGATGCACACATATTTTGCTTTCATCCTTTGCTCACCCTATCATGATTGGAAGATTGTATGCGTTGTGAATACTCATCACATAGTTTTCCTAACCTTTGGCCCTTTGATCGATAACATCTGTAGTTTTCATCGTTTGCACTTCCGTGACGGTAATGTGATGTGTGTGGTGGATGTAGCCGTGCAGGTTTCTCTGAGAACTGTTGCTACAGCCGAAACATACATTTTTTGTACATATATGACACTTTTCTGTAGCCAGTTGTAGTAATGAAAAACACATCATATAGTTGTGCACTGCACTCTGTGGTGCACGCAGGTGTAATTGTCATGTCAACCAACGACATCTTGTTTTGGAAGGAAATTACGTAATTTTGGCAATATTTTACGTATTTTAATCATTTTTTTACCGATTTTCATGAAATTTAAGGGAATTTATAGGATTTTCATGCTTCTTACTGAAACTGTATATTTTTCACGAAATTATGCTTCTCTCTTGCTCCCTGTAATGTTCGATACTTTGTTCTATTTCTCTGACTGGTCGGTTTTCATTATTTTTTATCTATTTTGCACATTTTCACACTTTTTAATAAAATTCGTGGAAAGTGGCACATACTTAGTACTTATATCCGGCAAAATTTATGTCTTATTGGTGTCTATTACGATTGGGGTCTTAAGACTAGTAAGTGATTAAGGACTCATGAAAAATAACTTGATAAAGGATTTTTTTTAATGGATGGTGGGTAAAAATAAAACAAAGTGAATCATGTACAATGTGTTTTTTATTTATTTATTTATACTTTTCACATGCATGTAGTACCACAAACATCATATCCAGGATCATAATTCTTATTTACTATGTTATTAACATCATCCAAAACTAGTAAATTTTTATATGCAATAATTTCATGTCTAAGCAGTGTATAGTCCAATGATGAAATGGGGCTATATGTTACTTGAGTCACATAAACATTATTAATATGCACACTTATCAGTTTTTGGACCTTAGCCATCCGATAGTTACGCAGCACTTTATTGGCTAAAATGTTCACAAACTCCTTGTAATATCTTGCAACTTGGGGACACCACGTCTTCTTGATGGTCAAGGCTCCAGTCACTGCAGGCTGCACGTCAAGGAGGTTTTGCCATGTCGATTCTCTGAAGAACACACAGTTGGCAGGATAGGAATTGCGATAAACACATACAGTTTTTATCCCAGCCACCATTCGGAAGGAGACGGAGTGATCACCAATCGGAACATCTGTGTGGGAGCTGTCTGTGTTGAACAAATCGGACACTACATCCAATACTTCAGTCAGCACTCTCCATTCTTCATACGTTAATATAACTTTGGTACTGTGCCCCACTTTTTCGAGCACCACTACTGGCTCAAATTCATACTTGGACGATAAACCTATCGTCAAACGCTTTGAATCACCAGCGTTGAGCTGATAAACCGACGAGAACAATATTATCGGGCGGGCCATTTCTAAACACTGACGCTGGCAGGTGGTTGGGGCGTTAAATAGGGTCTAGTGGTGGTGGGGGTAAACCTGTTCAGTCCTGTCCATGGAAGAAGGACACGTGCTGTGGTGGAGGTGGTGATGGTGGGGGTAAGCCTGTTGTATGTGTGGTACATCACGACACGTACTGTGGGGCGAGTGGTGGTGGGTGTAAACCTGTGAAATCCTGTTTGTGGAAGACCGCTGGTCCCATAGTTCACCAGGAGAAACTGCGTTCCAGCTCCGCGTTGCAGGTCCGGCCGTGGTTCAACCTCCGGCCACGCGAGAACTGTGGCGCTGTTACAGGTCCGGCTGGATACAGATCCGACAAGGGCGCGGATGTACATTTCCGAAACATCTGTCAATATTTGTGAGGCCGAGCATATTTTCATGATCCTTGACACTGGTGTGTGCATGTATAAGTTGTCAATATTCTGTAAGTCCTAAAAGGTATATACTTTCGAAGTTTGTGCTTGGCACCTTTCCTAGCTTGTTCTTGAGTGGTGCAGTTCGTGAGAGTTTTAGATACGTGCCAATCCCCGACAATATGCTATGTATCTGTTTCTGCAGAAAGTATGAATTCTTCCATTTTTTTCCAACTAACTTTGGTCTGTACCGCATTTTTCGCATGTGTCGGGATAAGAACTATTCACATGTGCCCTTTGGAGGTTGTACACGAGATCCATTTAGTCTACGAAACAGACTCGTATACTGGCACTGACGAAAAATTTCATGAATGATCTAACATGATCTAGAACTTAGTGGATGCTATCTTCGGTGAATTTCTGTATTGCGACTGTAGGCATTTTGAAATCAGTGTAAGGTGATGTAATTTTTCACGCGTTTGACTGCCAGCTACTTAAAGAGTGAAGATCAGATATGGGACCTTAAACTTGCTACGCTCCTGGCTAAGGATTTGAAGATCAGTTATTAGAACTTCGGTAACTCCATTATCTGCCGCCAGTGTTTAGTGCTGGTATCTCAGCGCTAGAAATCAAGAACCTAAGTACTGAGGCATATCGCCTGTTTCATAAAATTTAGAGTTTCATGAAAAAAAGTTAAGCTCCAAGTCAGAAAAGTTTTGCAGGCATGACAGGTTAGACTCCGAGATTTACGCAGTAAAACGGTTTACATTCCTACTTACAGTTGCAATATTCCTTTTAAAATGTGGCTTGTAGTCTATTTTAAAACCTTCTTAAGCCAAGAATATTTTTTTTGCCACCAGTTTACTCCATGCTGCATTGTCACACCCAGAGTTAGCTATGTGGACCGCCAACCTCTATGCTTGTTTCAGATCCACATGATTTCGACAATTTTCTTAAATTCGAGACTGTTGATGTAATATTAAAAAGAAAACTATGTGTCGTCCGACACTTTTCGCTGTCAAACAATTGATCAAACCATTCAGGCCCCAGGCTAGTCTCAAACCGGTGACCCTTGCAACGCAAAGCATGTGCGCTACCCTTGCACAGTCGGGGTTTTTAATATTTATGGAAGCCGAAACCTTCCGGTCACCTGAATTTTTTTATATTGTAAGTCTGCAAGTCGTCATTTCGTACACCAATTTCCTATTGGGCGGCGAACTCCGCTCCATGGCTCCCAATGTAGTTCCCCGTTGCCGCTTCCACCGCCGATACTATAGTTCAGTCCCAATAAAGTTCTAGACAGGAGCAGATTTTGAATGTTTATTTCTTGCAAACTATGAAATATACAAATACATGTCACACATTACTGGAAAGAGGAAGTTTCAACGTTTTACTTTAAACATTCAGCATTTGTTGGGTTTCTGAGAAATCTCTTCGAAAGCACTTTGGATAAGCTAAACATTTTCATTTGACATTCGAGGACGACGAGTGGTTCCTACCGATCTTCTACGAATTCGTTATTCCAATCGTAAATCTGTTTATGACGATGAGACACTTCATTGAACTTACGACGGAATGCACGCTACACATCAATAATGGATTTACTTTTTGCATAACGTAGCGCACAAAACGACTTCTACCGTGGCCATATCCACGTAACAGACAGCAGCGCTGTTAGCGGTAGCCGATGGAACTAACAGGTAGGAATTACAAACTTTAAACCTTCCTCTATCCACTGGTGTGTAGTACGTATTTGCGTCTTTTGTAGTTTGTAAGAAAGAATCAACCTTAGTAACTATATTGGCAAGACAGCATTTTTTAACACACTGAATGGTAGTTGGAAGAATAAGATGGAATAGTAATGTTTTCGCTTTGAATCACATCACGGCAATGAGATTTTATTTGCTCTGAAACTATACTTCAGCTTTGTTCTTCGAAAACATACCATTAATCGGTTTATACTCTAATATCTTCTAACCCTACCGGTTATAACTGCAAAACTGTGTCATTATAACCTTCCTCTATCAATGCAGATGCCTTCTTAATAGCCAGTAAATGAAATTTCAGTGATAATGTAGAATTTGAAGGCGTATAAATGCAAGACGCTTGGTATAAATTTCAAGTAAAACTATTAAATTGTCGAACGATCATAACCGAAGTAGAATTTTAAGGTTTTGTTTCCAACAAACTGACTTGGACTTGTTGAAACCGTTTATCATCGAAAGAGAGCTGATTGGTCTAAACTCAAAACCAGGTTTGTTTATACTTCAAACAAGATCTATTTTAGTGGTTTTTCCTTCTTTTTTTTTTGAGGCTTATTGTTTCTTTTACTAGATAACATTGTTCTACTAGAAGCATAGCTCACTAATAAAAACACTGTGATATGTGTATTCTGTTGTCTCACGATGTAAATTCGGAAACAATTCATATAGCTAAAGTTTCTCCACGTATCGCGTTCAACGAAATATTAAGATCAATCATTTTGAGAAAGCGATAACCAGCTTCAGTTAATGATCAGAATAATTATTTTTTTTTGCTGTTATTAGTCTTTCGACTGGTTTGATGTAATCCTCCATCCCTTCCTATCTAGTGTTAACCTCTTCATCTCTACATATCCCCTACAACCCACGTCCTCAATTATCTGCTTCATATATTCTAATCCCTTTCTTCCTCTACAGTTCTTACCTTCGACTGTTCCCTCCACCAGCAAATTAACTATTCCAGCATGTCTCAAAATATGACCTACAAGCCTGTCTCTTCCTTCTGTAAGCTTCTTCCACAAACTTCTTTCCTCACCCATCATTTCCAAAGCTAATTCATTTCTTACATTTGTCTGTCCACTTAATTTTCAGCATTCTTCTGTAGCACCACATTTCAAATCCCAGAAGTCTAGTGCTGCGTGAATTCAAGAAATGTCACTCCATTAGCTTTCTAGAAGTTAGTTTTAATCATCTGTGCGCTTGCAACCTTAAGCCTCATGTTTCTCCCGATATTGCAACGCTACTGGACGATGATGAAGTTCGGGGCCCTGAATTCTGAAGGATGCTGCTGTAAATTTGCTCCATATTGCATTCTTCTAGTTGATGTAGCTTCAGTTTAATGTAAAAATAATTCAGGTATATAGCGAATTAACTCTCTTTTGCTTAAATATTATGTAAATAGTAAAAATCTGCGTAATTTTATTAGTCCCTTCAACAACTGACCAAGGAAATAAAATGTCAAAGATTCTGTGTATAAACATGGATACGACAACAACTAAACGTGGCATTATAAAAGTCCAAGTGCAAACATTCTTGACACTCCGACGAACGGAAAATTTAGTTTTCCAAATATAAAATTTATTAAGTCCAGCTCTTCAGAAGAGAAAATGCAAATTTAGTCAGCTGAACATTTAGCTAATGTCTATGGCGAGACAACCGCCCATAATGTAGGTGAACGGTTAACGTTCTGGCCGCGCATTCGGGGGACGCGGGTTCGAATCCCCGTCCGTGCATCCAGATTTGGGTTTTCCATGGTTTCCTGAAATCACTCCAGGTGAATGCCATGATGCTTCCTTCAAAAGGCTATGGCCGAATTCCTTCTCGCGCAAAACAAAACTCACCGAATTCTAGTAAACTACCTTTGAAGGGGGACGTTAAACCTTTTGGTATCTTTCGGAAGATTAGGCCTGAATGGGCCGACACCAGGTTTCGCCATTTCCCTTCTTCAACATGCAGAATTCCTTCCCGCTTTATTAAACCGACGGGGGTTTTGTACCGTTGACCGCACTTTACGAAAAAATGCTAATTATCTCAGTAGTTACGATGAATTAGCGAATAATTAGTATTTTAAGATCGCATGTTCGGAAGAGTAAGACTGAATGGGCCAGCACCAAGTTTCTCTCTCCCCCTTCTTCGTCTCTCATTGTATTTAATAATAATAATAATTCGATGGTAGGACGGGGAATACGAACTCACGTCCTCCCGAATGCGTGGCAAGTAGAGGGGGAGCTGAAAATTTGTTATGCTAAGGGTGCGTCCATAAACCACGTAACTCCATTTTGGACTTGGAGGGTACGACGTGTGTGCGTACGCGTGTCCTGCCTCGGCGCCGTCGAGATAATTACGGTGAGAGGCGCCGGCGTGGCTGCAGGGGCGGGGCGCGTGACCTACTAAGATAATTACG
This sequence comes from Vandiemenella viatica, assembly GCA_031002005.1. Taxonomy (NCBI): domain Eukaryota; kingdom Metazoa; phylum Arthropoda; class Insecta; order Orthoptera; family Morabidae; genus Vandiemenella; species Vandiemenella viatica. Next base: position 1,828 of record JARYHS010010761.1, on the reverse strand, counting down.
GTGAGAGGCGCCGGCGTGGCTGCAGGGGCGGGGCGCGTGACCTACAAAGATAATGACAGGCCGGTGGCGCCGTCATGTCTGCAGGGGGCGGGGCGCGTGACCTATTTAATACCAAACCGGCATGGGTGTTCTGGATATAGGAGGGGAAGCGACCTGCACACCTGCAGGGGCGTGGCGCGTGACCTTGACGGTAAGCGGCGCCGGCAGCCAGGTAGATAATTACAGGCCGCACAGTCGGCCAGGTGCCTAATTATAGGGGGAGCGGCCGCCGGGGGGGGCGGGGCGCGTGACCTATTTAAAGCCAAACAGACATATCCTTACTACTAGGGTGGTCCCGAATTCATGGTACAAACTTTAATGGTAGGTACAGGACAGTGTAACAACGATTTATTGTATAGGAATGTATGGTCGCAAGTGACGCGGTGTGGCGTAAACAGGGGAAATAACAGCCGAAAGGAAAAACAAAGCTTTTATTGAAAGCGTTGTTGACAAGTGTCATGTTTACTTTAAGTGTTCAAAATTGCGTCCACCAGTAGCGATACAAGCTTGACAGCGTCGGTGGAGCGACTGGCGTACACGTTCAAAGATGCCTGGTATTTCACGAACACCTGCAGCAGCTACGGATATGCGAGCAAAGAGATCCTCATCTGAGTCAACTGGAGTCTCATGCTTTAGATGTCCCTATAAAAAGTAATCGATGACCGGGAGATCGGAGTGGCCAAGGTATTGGTCCACCACGCCCAATTCATCGAGCCCCCATGTGGCATTCAGGTAAGTCCGTACATAAGTGCTGAAGTGTGCCGTTTGCGCCTCACCGCGTCACTTGCGACCATTCTATACAATAAATCATTGTTACAATGTCCTGTACCTACCATTAAAGTTTGTACCATGAATTCGGGACCACCCTGTATAGACACACTTTGGTCTTTAAACAACTTCACTTTCCCAATCACTTGGGTATTCGCATGAAACCAATATGGTGCCTTCAATGAATACAGTTTTTTACTTACAACAGCAAACTTTCTCCAAGCGAACTGATTATCTAATTTCAGTGTAGTGGAGTTCTTATGTATACTTTTTAGAAAATTTAAACACATGAGGAATGTGGTATGGACAGGTTCTGGAGAGGAAGGTGAGGTAAACGGCTACAAAACGTTGGTCTTTGTCGGTTAGAATGGGACGTATTAGAAGGATCAAATATAAACGAGACTCTTTGGTCAGAGAGATCCCACGCTGCTTGACGTCTTGGGTTGCGACGTGTAGCTAACAAGACGTGCACCCCTCGCTTGCGCAGCCATTAATTATTAAATTTCTAGGCTCGGCCATCAGCTCCAAAAGTACTTTTTCTTTTGCAAAATGTTTTTTTTTTCCCCTATGGTCGTCACACCATGAATGCAGCATACTGTTACAAATTTTTGGGCGAGTTTAAGCTTGCTTATCGCCGCAAAAGATGTGATCAGCCGATAATAGACGTGAATCTTCTCCATGATTCCTCAATGCAGCAACCACTCGCGAAAAAACTGGAGAAAATGAATTGGGAATCACATGATCATTCTCCCTAATTCCTCGACCTAATACCCTCTCATTTTCATTTCTTTCAACTAATGAACGAAGCGGTGGGAGGCCCACGATTTGATGACAGTGCGATAGATGGCTTATTGCGCTATCGGCTTTTCCAACAACAACCTTCTTTACGATGACTACTTCAAAAACCGCGGTACAAGACAAGCTATTCTGGCCTTAAGATTAATATTTGAAAGGTGGATCAAGAAAAACAAAAATACTTTTATGGCGTTGGTTGATTTAGAAAACGCTTTTCATAATTTTA
>JARYHS010010759.1:0-25003 GCA_031002005.1 Vandiemenella viatica | reverse complement strand
TTATACCAATAACCTGTACATAATTATAATCAGAAAAGTTTGTAGATCATTTTTCACTCAAAAAATAAAAATTCCAATTTTTTACATTTTACACTACCCGGTTCTGATAGCTTGATCAGGACCGTCTCAAACATCAACACGCACATTACGACAGGACGTGTCGTGTAAGGTCGGAGCGTGTCGTGTCGCAAGGTTCGATGGAAATTTCAACGGACCTGCGACATGACCTTGGTCGTATAGTCCGCTTTACGACCAACCCATTCACGATCGGATTTGTCGCATACGACCGAATTCCGTGCGACGGCCGTGCGACCGTCGTAACGTGTATGGCCTGTTTCAAGCGTCAAGGGGGGGCGGCAAATCGAGTGATCGACAGTCGCCACCCCGCGATAGTTACCACTCCATTGTCGCCATGACGGAAATTTGTAGTGTATTATGTAGTGGGCCTAGTGTTGTAAAAAAAACGGTTTTTTTCTGACTTGAAAAAAAAAACATGAAAAAAACTGTTAAAAAACATGTTTTTTTTCTGGGACGTTTTTTTTCATAACTAATAAATTTCATATTTTTAAGGCATTTATCGTTTAATATGACTGTTTTAGAGTTTATACTAAGTACTTATCTTAATTTTTAAATCTACTATATTTTTCTGGTTCAGTAGAAAAAAAATTACAAAAATATTGGCAACATTGACTAAAGTATTCTTTTACGAACGGGGATTTCCCGAATAGGCTAGGTTGCACGAGAAGGAATCCCCGTTGTTTGGATTGATACTATTTGAACTAGTGCTGCCAGCAGAGGTGGCCCTAGCAAGTTTTTCAGGTGGTGCGAGATCTCATCGTGGCGCCCCAAATGAGCAATCGCTTATTCGTGATTAAGGTGTCCAGATAGATAAACTGAAGATAACATACAGTTTTTACATCCTACTAATATTATAAAAGTTTGTTTGCTTGGATGTTTTTACTGTTTCACGTCGAAACTACTGAACTGCTTAGGATAAATTTGGAATAATGTATTATCCCTCTACTTTTATCCCAAATAGCATTTCCTGTGGGATTCGAATACCAATATGTATGTGATTTCTTTATGAATTCCACTCGAGTAAAGCCGCGGGCAAAAGGTAGTCTTTATGTATGATAATAACTCAAACCTCGGAAAGATTAGTATAGGATAGCAGCGGTATGAATGAGAAACAACAGTAAAAAGGAATACTACATGTTTGAAAAGGTTTATTTAAGCTACTGAGGCGAACACAATGCTCACTTCACTTACACGTCAAATTCACAGTTTTTAATAATTTTTAAAATATATAAAAATTAAAAATATATGAAAATAAAAATTCCCAATTTAAATACCGAAAAATAAACTTTACCAAACTTTTGCCAGAACCTCGCAGACTAATGCTTAAAAAGGTTAAATGCATGTATTGTTTTGCCCCAGGTAAAACCATTTTCAACAAGTATATTTAATTGTTTTTGCCTCACTCTGAAGCTAATCCTGGCTACGCACTTGGAAAGTTGTGCTAATAGAGTGACCAACGCATTCTCTATTGTATCGATCATAAGCTAAAACACGTTTATTGTAAACAATTCTTCTCGATCTGTTGCTGTCTCATTTACGGCTCATATTCAAAAAATCTTTATTTACTTCGGCATCTGACTGGGTTAATAATAGGAAAATTTCAAATCTAAGAATCAACTTCTCTAGCTGTCTGTTATCAGAGCTGGCACTCTTTCTCAAATTCCGAGCTGGGGAGGAAGGAGATATTCTCCACCGCCCCGAAACTGGTACTGATCTGTTGAAATTTGTTTTAGCTGCTTCGTTATAATGTCCTCTACACTTTTTGAACTCTCCTTTCTCGGAAAAATCGCCACGAATTAAATTAAAAATGCTGAAATGTGAGACTTTCCACAACCGCGAAATGTTAGCAACAATGCAAAAATGAAACAAAAATTATCGGTACAGGGATGATATCAACCTAACCAGGATCGTTTTGTCATATTGGTCGTGGTTAGGTTGAAATTCGGCCTGGACCAAGAGTAAAAAGTTTACAGGAAATTCGTTCTGTGACATCCATCTCAGAAACGGAAGCAATTGATTATCTTTGACCGCTTGGATCAATTCTAAGATGGCGATCCTTGTACTGCATCTTGGATAAAAAAATTCTGTCTGTTAATTTCGTGCGACGTTTTATAACGAAATGTATCTAAAACGGCAAGAAAATATTATAACAAAGATTTAACCATCATTTCAAAATATTGTAATTGTTTTTGAGCTTGCGGCATCTAATAGCTGCGCGTCACTCTCACATTTCGGTATTTTTAATTTATTCGTGGCGACTTTTTTTAGAGAAAGGAGAGTGTAAAACGTGAAGAGCACATTATAACGAAGCAGTCAAAAAAAATTTCAACAGGTCAGTATCAGTTTCGGGGTGGTGGAGAATAACCCCTTCCACTCTCGAGCTGTTTTTCAGCAACTGTGAAGAGTTTCATAAAACCACTTTCAGTCTGCATAGTCTTTGTTTACAACGTTTATTTGAAACAATGCATTATACCAAATCACCACTGTAATTATGAACTCAAATTGCTCCATGATATGGCTAAGTGAAATGGCATCTGTTGCTGCAAGTGAATAATTCGTTTCAGAAGAGCGTCATGGACTGAAGAGTAGTGATAAACTGTATCAATGCTAGAAACTCTATTCTTGGAACGAGTTTCGCAAATTTTTTGGCGGTAGTCCTTCTAAGTGTTTGAATACCACTTCCCATCGCTTCTTTTATCGAGAGAATAAAACAAATATTCTTCAAAGAAATCCGGACAAGGAAACAGATTTAACTGATGTTTTGGCGGCACTTGCTATTACCAAATTTAATGACAGTTAAATGGATTAAAAAATGCTCGAAGATACTGGTTCAGAATTTTGCTTTGGACTAATTTGTTTCCTCCTACCAAATTGGATCCACTGTCATATCTTTGGCCTCGACAATCGTTCATATTAAAATCGAACTTTTACGAAGTATCAATGATAAACAGGGCAGCGAGTCCAGCTCCCGGGTCCCAAAGAGTCACTTTCCAGATTATAAGTACAGCGAAACACTCACGCACTTAGATTTCGTCTTCATTGGTGTCCGCAAAAGCAATGTCAAAGATAATTGATCAACGTGACTTACATCAGGAACTCAATTCAGTATGATGGAAAAATATTTAGATGACCCAACCATAGTCAAAATTTACTACGAACTTCATTCGTTTTGAATACATTAGCCAATATAATAAGACATTAGTCTCGTTATTAGCAATAAGGCGGAGATGCTCCATCATCACAGAATCATATACCCAGGAAGTTACCATCATTAGAAGTATTTCAGATCCAAAGCTTCCTCTGAACAAGACACCATTCATTAGAGGATAGGAACCCACTGTGATTTTTCGTCTTCAGTCTGTATTTACAAACGCTTGTCTAGTACATTGAAGTTATTTAATGGAATCAATGCTTCTATCCAACTTAACATGGTGTAATTGTGATATGAGGAAGTTTCGTGAGTTTTGAGACGCTCTGATCAGTAAATCCAATCATCGAATCCTTCTTTCCCCAAATAAAAATGAGACCTTCTGTTGAATAAATAATATATAAACAATATACTTTATCCACAGATTAAAAAAAAAAACAAAAAACAAGCTATTTACTTTTATAAGTTTCTTCATTAGGTGTAACTCTTTGAAAATACGTATTTGAAAAATGAAGACCATGATTTTTTTTTCTTGGATTTTTTCGTTGCTTGAATAATTATTTCATCTCTGCCAGCACAGTCAATAAGCGATAATTTTGAAATATCGTCATAATTTTTACTTTGAAAAGGCGACGGTTGTGGTATGTCTTGTATACCCATTTGTAATCTTTTGAACAGCAGACGACGTTCCAGCCATAGATAAATCTTCTCGCACAAACTTCCATTAAAATATTTCTTCCGTATCGTTTTGAACTATTTCTGGAGACGACGATTCAGATGACTTAAAAAAAAAAAAAAAAAAAAAAAAAAACACCAATTTTGAACCGTTCGCAATTTTGTTTTGTTCTCTTTTTAAGTATTGTGTGTCATGATATTTTTTTTTTCCTCGGTTAAGTGACATACCTGTAAAAGATAGATAAGCTTTGTAAATATTTACGATACCACCGTTAATCGTAATTACCGAGGATGAATGTGGTAGAAAGAGATAAATAGGTTGAATCTAGCCCCTGTACACTGCAGCTAAAATGGCAGGAAACAGGTGCGGGAGGGTGCTAACTTTGGAATGAGTTGTGATTTTCATGAACTCGAACCGACTCGAGTAGCAAATCGAATTGACTATATTCCATGATAACATACGACTATGAATTAAGCTGAAACGCTTATATGACGTGTGTTAAAAGCTGGGTTATTATATAATTTATTTTTCACTTTTTGCGCAGACTATCTCTCGCTGCATTTTCGGCGCCCCCATATGACGGCGCCCGGTGCGGTCGCACCGCTCGCACCGCCCTAGGGCCGCCCCTGGCTGCCAGTCCTACAAATTTGTCTGTAGACCTACGGATCTTTTCAGAAAATTAGGAATTTTAAATTTATCAACGGTTTTTTGCCTCTTTTTATTACTTATTGTGCTTTCCTTATATTCCTATACTTGTTAAACTAGCAGCATGTAGTGATACTGAGTCATTAAATTGTCAGTTATTATGAATCATTTCCTTGCAACCGTTGGCATAAACCAACGATTGAAAAGAAATAAAGCTCCTATTTTGTGTGATAATAGATTTAAATTCAAACTTAAAAAACCGTAATATGGAACTATCGGCGCAGTCTTTATGCACAGTGCGTACTTTGCTCACAATTTAAAATTGCAATCTCAAAATCTTTTGTGTAGCCCTACAATACAACCAGTAAAAAAGAAAGTGTAACTATTTCTGAAGTTATGGATCTAGAGGAGACAGAAGAAGAAACAGAAAATTCCGACTCCGACCGCACTAGTGTTGGTATTAGGCCAACTGATACTAGTGAATGTGGTACTGACCAAGAGGATGGATAAAAAAATTATGTTACCTATATAGATACATTTATGAATCATTATGTAAGACATTATATGATTTAGTAAGATTTAAAACACAACGTAAAATGTAACTTCTGTAAATAAAACTATAATTTATCAAATATACTGTTTTCTGAAAAAAAACCAGGGTGCTAGGTTTTTTTTACAAATCTGAAAAAAAAAACTTTTTTTTCAATTTGCAACACTACGGGCCACATTTTTTTTTTTTTTTTCAGCTCAACTGCTAAATCAGGCGGTCGGCGACACTCTCTGGAATTCCTATATCCAGCACTGGCTGTAGTTAGACTGGGGGCGGCATAATCGGTACTGCACGTGGGCGTCAAACAGCTAGCGGCGGGCCTGCATACATACAGTTAAGCTGCGTGATATAATATTCAGAAAACATATTCCTCACAATCTGCCCGGACTTTCGTGAGTGTTAAGTGAGGGTATTAATAATCAACCAAAACCTCTGAAGAGGCACCCCTTCAGGAAGCATCTGAATATGACACTAGCCAGTCATCGGCGATACGTTTAGCCGCAGCTCCGAGAAACGCACATTAGGGCAATAATAACGAACGGCTCCTTCATCCATTCCACGATGATCGCTCGACGTTTTCGGCTCTATTGCAGAACTACCCTATTTTTAGACGTCTGTTTTAATCTAATGTGGTAATACTGTCTTCTGTCAGTGATGAATATGAAAAGTGAAACGAGTAGAATGTACTGAAGATCTATCATTGTTTTTTTGATAATGGCAATTGACATACGTTATTTATCTGTTTATATTAGGAATCTATCAATGTATGCTTAATAAAGTGCGTGGTCGTTGCACTAAATCATGCGACAAATTTGTCTTGTATTGCCTGCTACAAGAATAATATTTCAAAGGCAAATTGCATTGAATCATTTAATTACAGCCACTTCAATCTGTACAATCTGTAGAAAAACCTGGAACTATACAATTCTAAAAAAAAAGTGGTGTATGTGAAGAAGATAAAGTAATGTAGTCACAATTTTGCAGCAAATATCGCGCAAATGGGAATATGGTACAACAGCAACTAGAACGAATGCATAGCAAAATTGTACAAAGGCGGTGAACAGATGAGACAAAAACTGTAGGCGGGCATAAATAATAAAACAGTGCATGACAGCATGGCAGTATTTTTTTTTAAATTTTTTTTTTAAGTTTACAGGCCAAGATTTTGATACTCCAACAAAGTCAAGGCTGCTATTCAGATGCAGATATTTACCTACAAGATTTTAGTAATTTCTTTCTCCACACCAAATGACACTCCGATCACATGACGTCTGACAGGTGTCCCTGGTCTTAATAAGCCGTCAGGCAGCCGCGACCCAGCCTTTAGAATTACCTGATGGGCGATGAATGGGTTGCTCACTGTAAATGAAAGGCAGAAAGGAAACCTCGTCGGTAACATCCAGAGGATATTAATAACGTGTACAGCGTAACAATATGTAGATACTGACTTAATAGTAGTAATTTAAATAACTAGTTGAATATTGTTTTCGGGCCTGCCTTTCAAGAGCACTCGGACAAATGTCGGAATGATTTCTTCAAAATATCATGTCCGAGTTCCTTTCCGTTCCTTGTCCTCGATATCTTTCCCGACTCTAATGACCTCGATGTTGACGAGCCGCAAAGCGGTGAATTATAAAACAATCTGTGCTGCAGCAGCATACAATCTATACAGTATCATCACCCGATAATTTTATTATAAATAGTGAAAGACTTTCATGGTTTAATATGCATGGGATATTTATTCTCCTTTATCCTTCGTATCGATTTTAACTTAATAATTAAAAGTTCTGTAATGTCCTACTACATTAAACCATCATTAAAAAACTATTTATTCGCAAGTAATTATGCATGCAAAAGAGTTTGTAATATTTTTGGCAGTTAAGTATTTTATGGTGGGCGTAGTTACTGCAGAAAGTTGTTAAGAGGCGGAGATCCGAGAGCGGACAGGTTTTCCCTACGCTGAACGTGTCTCGGCAAAGGCACCTAGACCAAGACAAATGGCCACGTCGACTTGTCGTGGCAGCGATTACGAGTGCGAGGAGTGACACAGATAAGAGCGACGCGACGGGACAGTTGACTGGCTAGCATCGATCAGCTGGCCTCGACTTATCTGATGGCGAGGCACTTGGCGAATTAGCCATCAGCTCCGGCCGTGATCACAAAGCGGCCAGCTGTCACGCACCAGCCGCCAACACGTCGCGCGACAGAGAGAAGTAGCCAGCACAGTACTGCCAACAGTGAGCTCTAGTTAATCTTGGCACGCGATAATGAGTGGCCAGAAACTCCAGCTTATTCCAGTTTTTATAAAGTAACTAGCTGATACCCGCGACTTTGTACGCGTGGATTAAGAATTTCTTTGCCAGAATTGAATATAGAAAAACATCACCGAGTCGGCATAATATGACAGGAAAGCCATCACTATATCATTCTACCGTCAAACCTGTCTCTTGAAGGGAATCAATTTCCAACATACTTAAAAACAGAAAAACAAACGAAGGGAGGTTTTAAGTAAGGGCAGCTTTATTTCAGCTTGGTCTTTTTTTATTTCTTTAGCATGAGCATCCGATTCTTGGGTTCTAATGAATTTAGCTGCTCGTACTCTGCTAGAGCTACAGTTTACGCCCGCTAGGCCTGTTAAAAAAGAAGTCAAAATAAATTGGCGCCAGAAACATTGAAGCAGACACAAAGTAACAGGCCAGAGAAAATCTACATCTATACTTAATAATAAGTTTTTTCTTTAAACGAAATTTGTTACAAATTATACACTAACATAATGCGCGAGAAGCAAACCTTGAGCAACCGACGTAACATTACAGACTAACACACACATCCACCTCTCTGTCACCATTCGATAAGTTCTCAAAATTTCGTGACTAACCTTGTTAATCATACCGAAAAGAAATGTCCTGTCAAATTCCGTCAATATTGTTATAGGAATTTAGTCATCAAAATGTAACCAAAAAAAAAAAAAAAAAACAGAGACTTACTTCCGCATTGATAGTATTATTACTGCAGATCTAACACACACACTAACAGCGAATCACCCCAGACGGATCAATATAACGTAAAAAGTGTACACCTACAGCGTTGCAAGACTACCTACGATTTGCCTCGTATTGCACCCCTAAATTTAAATATCTACAGTTTAACGAATAACCGACGGTCCAGGCGTGAATCTTACGATCAAAAACTATTTTGAAAAATCTTTACCTCCACGGAGATTTGAACCGGACACCGCGATCCATACATCAGTAAGCAAGCGCTTTAACCACTGATCTACCTGACCGTTGTATGGAAAGGCAGTACAGAGACCTACACATCCAAAGCGTCTGTCTATCGCCGTTCAGTAATTTTTCGAAATTATAAGACAACATGTATTATTTATACAGATAATTTTTCAACCAAATGTAGACAGTATTTTTCTCCTCGTTTCAAAGAATAAGAGTGAAAAGTTTCATCGAGATCGGATGAAAACTGTGGACTTGTATGAAAAACATACAAACATTCATCTTTATATATATAGACTATCTTCTAAAATGTTGGGTTGAACATGGCAATTCATTTCACCCCATGTGACTAACTAAGTAGAACTGTTATTAAATAACTCTAATAACCTTGATCTTTTAATGTTGTACACATTTGAGCTTAATCTCGTTCCATTACACAGTTTTTTTCATAATTAATGTGTAACTTAAAACGAAATACCGTTGCAGAGCTTGAGGGAGAATGCGGCTTTAAATACCTATCAGGCCATGCAGATTTCGTTTTTCCATGGCTTGGCAAAATAAACCCAGACAAATGCCGGGATGGTTACTTCAAAAGGTCGTGACCAAATTCCTTACCGTTCCTTGTCTCCAATTCTCTCTCGCCTCTAACGACTTCGACGTTGTCTAGGAGTAAAGGATTTAAACAAAGTACATATCTTTCTTTACGACTTGTTTCAAATTTTTGTTTAAAATGAAAAAAATATGGAACCACTAAAACAACATAGGTTAGTAACCTAAATGCTTTGCTTGCTAAAACAGCCACATCTAATTGAATTAAATACAATTTAATTGGGGTGGGGCGAACACTCCGGTGGAAAGTTCCCTACACTTCAATTTTCCCCCTTTCTTGTACCCGCTATAAATTTAAACTTTAAATTCTTTCAGCGTTTTTGTTAAATTATTCACCATTTCTCTAGTTAACTTATTCTAGTATCTGACCCCTTTACCTAGGAAAGAAAATCTCTCTACGCCCTTGTGCCTGATATCGAAAGCTATCTGGTGGTCACGGTCATCACATCCCTTCCATGCAATGCTCCTGATTCTTACAACAATAACAACAGATAACACCCACAAGGAACGAATAGAATTAAACAAAAAGAAACAAATAATTAGTATGTGGATTTCAACGACATACATACTTTCTTTTATGGTTGGATTGCAATTTAAAACGCACTGAACCATAAGAGAAATAAAAAAGACAACCTTCATGTGTAGGTTGCCGTAACAGCGTTATCAATGGACAAAGAACGAAACTATCTCTGGCCGTTCCTTACAACCGAATAAGGCCTGGTGCGTGATGTCATGGAATTACAGACACGATGACCAAACTGGCTTTCTATTAGTAGCGACAATTCTCTGCTATGACTGCAGATCTTGTCGCTCACCAGTGGCTTATACTTCCACCAAGGTTAACTGTGTTACTGAATTTCTAAAACGAATGTTCTTATTATTTCATTAATAAACAATTCGTCCAATAATCTTAGTTTTCACTTATTCACAAATTTCTACGACTTGTTTTTAACAAAGGACTTCTTCCCCGAAGTTAACAGAGGCGAAGATTGTAAGCGAAGTTTTTCAGACTCGCTGGCTTGTTCACTATGCTAAAGCACATGCGCAATATTTTTGTTGTTTCTGCGAATGTTGTAAAAATCCAAACAATGGCTGCTTCTTGAAGCAAGCAGCGCAACATCAAAGTATATTCAATAAATTTAACTCAAACAGAATGAAAATTATTTTAAACATTAATACATATAAATTAAGTTTTTCAATACCATCTCGAAAATAATTAACGGTTTACCAATATGTCGAGATATGACAGCTATCATTCGCTTACCAGAAAATTACTCTAAATTATGTACCACTTATTAAAAGCAACTAAAACTAATTTTAAATGAGCTTATAGATTTTTACAGTTATTTTACATCATGAATAAACTTAGACATTTCAATAGAATATTTCCTAAACTTTAATAAACACAATCAGTATCTTAATCTTGATTCAATTAATTGAAATGTGGGTTAATTGAAGGTGAATGAGCACAGTCGACTTAAAAAAGGTTTGGAAAATTTACTACCACAGAATATACAACATAAAGCTTGCGATAATTCATAGTGTTGCATACGAACCAATTACACTTTAATCGCTTTCAATGAAGTATCTTAAATAACAGAGTTTTTAACGGCGAAAAATCCAACATATCTTACAATATTGCACGCCTACTTCAATGATATTTCAAGTAACTAAAAATCAACAAAAACAGCTAAAATTGCTGTTTCGATTCAAAACAGGTCACAAGAACTTAAAAACTCCGCAATTTAAGCTCCCAGAATTCTTCGATGTTATTTTATGAGGCATAGTAAAAAATGAAACAGCTACAATGTCTGACGGGAAATTTTAATTTGGAATAATCATTCCTACTGCAGGAGTGTCTGCGGTCTTCCATGACCATCGTCTGTTGCTTGAAACGATATATTTGATAAACGGTTCCTTAAGTCAGCGGCTCCCAAATTTTTTTTTTTGGCCACGGAACCCTAAATGATCATACATTTTTTGGCGGATCCCCATTTTTATAAGCGTAATCTGAAAAACCAGTGTAGCATCGGTAAGTTGTCACAAACAGATACAGAACCATGATAGCCTTCTCGCGGCGCGGTTATGACTCTTTCCAACGAATATTTTATTTAATTCTCGGACGGAACACGGAACCCTTGTGACCCTTCCACGGAACCCCAGGGTTCCGCGGACCACCATTTGGGAACCACTGCCTTAAGTCATATTTAACAATGCAGCGTACTGTATAAACATTTAATTTTTCCAATAAATTCTCTTATTTGCAGTTTATGTCAACCAAAACAGCTTCTTATTGTCTGAAACTCAGAATGATGTCGACAAGGCTTCCAGAACGGGCGCGACAGTGTTATAGGGTTCTTGTACCTAGTCTGAGTCACGGAAGTATTTAGCTCTTCAAAATAACATCTTAACGTTACACAGATGCTGACTGTTCTGAAAAATACATATTTTTTTTAAATAATGATTCAACAATATAATGTCCTTTATTGCTATATTGGAACCAGATTTACAGTCACTATTCTGGCCGGATCACAGTTCAACTGCTCAACAACAGACTGCCTAAAGTAACCGAAATTATGTAGAGTATGCAGAAGTACATTCAGCCACATTCTGTTGTTTTAATCACTCAGACTTGCTTGGCCTGTAACTGGAACAGTGGTGAGAATGTGGATTGATAGGCAACGTTGTCGTTGCAAACGCTGATCTGGCCATTGTATAGACTTTTAGCACTTAGTTATCGTGTCGTAAAGGGCATTCATACATGGTGTTTCATTAGGTCTGGATATTGTATCAGTTTTTTCTCGAATTACAAAACCATTCCTGCTTAAACGGAAAAAGAAACATAAAAAAAGCAAAGGGATTCTACATGTGGACTTAAAGCGTGACCAGGGGGAGTGTGCACCTCACATATCTACTTTGACTAGCCTTCAAAATAATTTATTTATTATTGTTTAAGGAATAATCATAATTTTTCTGCTATTGGAAACTTCTTGTAAGATTTTTAGTCTGATCCAAGTATCTTAGATTGCTTTGGCATTCGGAACTCTGTGGAACACGATCAACATTATATTTCGAAAGTATCCAACACTTCAGTATGCCCGTAACTATTTGAGCCCAAAAGCAATATTTTTCCCTGCATCGAGAAAAACTCAGAATAAGGCTCAATTCACTGTAGTTAGCTTTATTAGTTCTCGGATTTTTGATACAAAGCAACTAACACCACAACCTGAAAGTTGGTTGGATCCTCCCATGGAGGCATGCTGAGACATTAAAGCATTGTGTCAGGGGTAGCACGGCCAGTTCCTTTCCTCTGGGAGCTACAATTCAAGGAGAAATGCGAACCACAACATTTCGAAAGCAAGCGCCTCAATCGCTGAGCCATCAGACAACTCTTCTGATTCTTATTACCATTCTATATCTAGTACACGCTGTGGGACAATTCGCGATAGTGACGTCTGCGGGAAATATATTTTGCTGAGAACTATGTTTTATATCCTCCTATACTAAATAGTAAGAAATTGCAACTTAACCTATTCCGCTGAGGTTTACTGATTCCGAGAAATGTGCTTTACAACATTCGTAAATTGGAATGTCATTCCAAGTAAAAGCCGTACAACAGGATGTTTCTCTTACATAAGAGAGACAGCTACATACCGAGGGAGCCTTGGTAACAAGATACAAGTGAACAAGGAAAAAAAAGGTCAGTACCGAGAGCTGACCTATGCAGAATACAAGTGGGCCCCAACCGGTTGCCCCGTGCCCGTTGCCGGGCCGGCGTGGTCATTATCGGGGTGTCTGTGGGCGTTCAAACGGCTGACTGTGGACACACAGACGTCTCGCGGGTGCAGACGGCGGTTAATGTTGTGTGCCAGGGGAGTGGGCTGCCAGGCAGAACGTGCCCGTATGGGCAACGTAATGCAGCTAGCTTTAACTGCCGCACAGAATGGAGCAGACTCGAAGATGTTACACTAACATTCAGCGTTCATCGGTGCTTTGTGCTACTACTCTTTTCACTTTTAAACTCTTCTTCTAAAGTGAAGTAACACGTCGATGAAAATATTGCTTGTAGACTTCTAAATTATGTCTAAATGTCTAAATGCTGTAAAATATTATGTTAAACTGGTTTGGAAAGTGGTACCTAGGAATAAACAATGATGAAGAATAAAAAGCCATCAAGCAACTACTTTTATCGTTACGGAAATAGGAGAAGTAAGTGAATTCTGCTACTTGGGAAGCAAAATTACAACCTATGGCTGAATCAGGAATGATGTTAAAAGCATAATAGCACTAGTAAAAAGAGACTTAATGAAAATGGGAAATATTTTTCTTTCAAACATTGATTTATGACTTAGAAACAACTTTTTAAAACTCTTTGTGTGGAGCACAACACTTTATGGTAGCGAAGCAAGGTCTTTATTAATACTAGATAAAAGGAAAATTGAAGCATTTCAAATGTGGTGCTACAGAAGAAAATTAAGTGGACAAAGTACGAAATGGACGAGTTTTGGAAGTGATGGGTGAGGAAAGAAGTTTGTGGAAGAAGCTTACAGAAAGAAGAGACAGGATGGTAGTTGATACTTTGAGTCATGCTGGCCTGTTAATTTGTTAGTGGACGGAACAGTCGAAGGTAAGAACTGTAGAGGAAGACAGAGATTAGAATATATGAAGCAGATAATTGAGGACGTGGGTTGTAAGAGGTATGGAGAATCCAGTAACCATTATTACACAAATTGCAGCTAAGCTTCAAGGTATTCAACAATTTGTAACTGAACTATTGTATGATTTATGTTATACGTGAATCGAAAACTAATTTGTCTCTAATGAAATGCATAATAATCACACCAATCTCAGTTCAGTGTTGATGGACTCCTGTTAGTACGAAAAAACGATCTGAGAGATGCTGCCTATGAGGCAATGTGAAATGAAAAAGTCTACTGGATGAACTCTGGAGACTAAGTGCTTTAATAATAGAACTCACTTATAGATCGAAAAATAACAAGTTTCACAAATGTGTACTAATATCTGTATTTATTGTGATAAAAAGTGATGCCCAGTGGTTTGAATGTTGTGTATCAGGAATATGGGTATTAAAGAATAAAGATATCTAGAAAGTGAGGTCACTATTTGTCTTGCATAAAAATTCTGAATACTAAGACACATTCATTTTTGTGGAAAATATTTTTAACAGTATGCGCCTGAAAAGCCTTGATTTTGAATGATGTACTTTTTTCAGACAGTGGCAGCTTTGCTCTATTTGATCCCGGCTGCCAATGTTAAAACCAGCCCACAGCTATTGAGTAGCACTGCAGTTTCAATGGATGGTATATCAATGCATGTATTTCAAACTTCATAGTCAAGTAGTACAGTATGCCAGTGTGTAGTGAATCAAAACCAAAACTTGACGACAATTTTCTGAATAAAAAACTATACGGATTGGGTATCTTTTTGTTGAAGACGTTTTTGTACGTGTAAACATTTTAAGATACAATTTTAATCTACCGGTGAATCTGGTTTCAGATTAAATCCTTTATCTTGTGAGCCAGCTTTGTAAATTATTTAATCATTCCAATAGTTTATGAGGTTGTAAGATTGCCTGTTAAAAACTCGGAGTTACAGTTTTGTACCATAAGGAAACGCTACGTGTCAGTCCGTTTATCGCTGGTCTCTAGCTTGTAAACAGAATAAATTGAAGACCTAAAAATCTGTTTCAAATACTGTATATTTACATTCTATATTGGTCCTAAGCAAATAAAGGGTGTCGTAAAATTTTCTTCTTTTTCTCCAATCCTTGAGGTGTCGGTGCTTATAACTCGTCAATTAGAATTAGAATGGTTTTATATATTTTTCAGCTGGAAATAAAGACGTAATCGGCAGTTAAATTTTTGTTAACAAGTGCATTCTAAAAATTTTTTTACCTATGAAATTGAAATTTGTATCGATCATTTTTAAACAAAAAATACTAAATAGACATATATCTAATATAATTTGTACGTTTAGATCAAAAGAAGCAATAGTATTTGCTTCAGGGTTAATTCGTAATATACTATTTTACTGAAAGTGTTTCGATTTAAGAGATTATTTCATCCTAATGGGTGACATACGAACGATCCATAATAAACTTGAATCAAACTGAACGAAGGAGTAGTGCGGCATTGAAGGGTCATAGAGTTGTGTCCTGTAAATACGTCCGGCGTTGATTTCTTATGCCAGGTGGCTTCATCTATCCAACTACATCTATGTCTTTTAAGCTCAGTAGAATACAGAATCCTAAATGCGCGAGGCTCGAGTAGGAACTGGGCCAGTTTTTTTTATGATCAATCAAACTGGAAAAAGGCAAAAAACATTTCTGGAAATTATCCAGTCGCCAGAAAAAAGTCTGTGGTTTACCTGTCAGTAATTTTTTCTGTATTGTGTATATGCGATAACTTTTGGTAACGAGACAGAAATACTCATCAGCTATAGTTGCTAGATTCCATAGCTAGTGGGAAAACGAAGTCATACGTGCTAAGTTATACCTCCACATATTATTTTGTGCGAACCATTGACAGATAATATTTTTTGGCTCCAAGATTTATTGTTAATGAACTTGGAAGATAAAGACTTCTCGTCTGCGGGACATCCATGAATATTTTTTTTTAATTGCCATGGAGCGCACGCTTAGGTGGAAATTTACTTACACCCCCTTTGCCACTCCCCTTTTTTCTTGTTCCAACCTACTTTGGCCCTTTTCAACCTTCAACTTTAAATTCGTTTAATGTTTTTGGTAAATTATTCATCATTTCTGTTGGTAACTTATTCCAATCCCTGACCTCCTTACCTACGAAAGAAAATCTTCCCACACCCTTGTGCCGGAAATCGAGGGCCAGGTTGTGGTCATGGTCATCTGTTCCCTTCCATGCATTACTTTTAATTCCTACACCAACATCTCTCCACGCCTCATCACCAATATAAGCCATGTACACTACCATGACTCTAGTTACCCTGCTCCTATCTTCCAATGAATCACATTCTAGCTCTTTTATCATATCGGTTGCGGATTGTGTTCTGCGCTAATTTCCGGAGACAAATCTAGCATTCCCTTCAACATTTATTTGATACCCAAACTGTGTGTCCCATACTTCACTACCATATTCAAGCAATGGTGTGAGGAAAGTTTTATAACTCAATTCATTTACTTCTCTGGTACATTGCCTCATCATTCTTTCCTACAAGAGCAGGATTGTGAATCTTTTTTCCTACCACCAATGTTTCCTGCCCTGAGCTTGTTATCAAATGTTTAGCCAAGATATTTACATTTCAAGTCTTCGACAAACAATTATTTCGCCACCTTATAACCATAATCAAACTTTACTTTCTTCATCTGTGTACCTAATAATCTGTTTATCAGATCTCTCAAAGCCACTTATTTGGCAGACAGAATTATTTTATGGGGCACAAAGAAGGTTAAAATGATCGTATGTCATTCTCGAGTAGTGGTTATGAAAGGGATGAGTTTAGTCTCCGTTATTCTTATGAATTTACCCCTGGTTCTCAGCGATAGACGTCAATGGTCCCCTTGCCGCAGAAGGAACAGGCGAGTTAGCGATTGTAACTCCCCCGCTCCCACGCTATCGTGTGTCGCTGATTTATTAGTCCCCTGAGGACTGCGACTCGACACGACACCAGAATCCGCTGACTGCGCCTCCGCTCCTGCAGCCTGCTTGCCTGGTCTCCAACTAGCTGGGGGAGCTTCTTCCCCATTATCGTATCAGCAAACATCATCAGTCACGACTTTTGCCATTGTAACAGATACCGGAATGAGATTCTTAATACACATTTTCAGCACAGACAATACCGCTTTTAATCCAAGGAATGTAATATTCAAACGAAGGTATCCTGAGAGCCAGGAACAGCTCTCAGACGGCTGGGGAGAGCAGGCTTTGGTTAACTCCCCCTCTTGGCTTTAGAGCGACAGACATATTTCTTCTCGCAGTACTTACTCAGTAGCAAACAGTAAACAAATTCATCTGCTGAATAATGGTGACCACTACGCCACGGTTGCATTTTCCCTGGACAGAGTGTAGCAGACATGATGCAATCAAATGTAAATACCAATTTTCAAGAGCAAAGGTTTAATCACTCTAACCGACGCAACAGACAAATTCCGATCACCATTTTGATAGCTGTTCCCTACCTACAATCGTCATAACAATCGTTTTGCGCATTTCATTCGTTGTATCTTTAATACAGTTTCAGTGTTAATATAGTCACAACTAAGGCTCATCTAAAGATATATGCAGACGAAGTTTACATTTTGAGTAGGTTTTAGCATCCTAGGAGAGGTTATGGAGTCTTGGCATGTGTGCGAAACGTGTAAGCGTTATTCTAATGCTTATTATGTTTGTATGTTTACGATGCGTTGGTTTCTGATCCCAGCAATCGCCCCGGTGATTAAGGCGATAGGTAAAAGCAGGGGACGCGCTGCCGGGGAGATATGAACTCTGTGGCGGTTTAAAGTCCTTAACCATACTGCCTCCTGGCCTCACAGAAATTCGTCTACTGAGAAATTGGATAAATATCTAATTGTTGCCGACAGGCACAGTTTATGAATCTGGATGGTGAAGTGCTCCATATATGAATTATGGATGATGTAGGTATCTCAATGGATTCAGTGGAACACTTGCACGGGCGGAAATAAGTGTTTGCCGTATGCAGTCCGGATAATGCCGTGTGCTGTTGCGAATTTTCGACGTTTTGGCCAAGGTCTTTGGTCTTCTTCTAGCACATTAGTGCTTGATAGAGCGTGCCGGACACATCGGTGCGCCTTTCTGCCCCAGGACAAGACCGAAGCATGTCGGCAGTTCATACTAGTACCCGGCCACTCGAGAAACTAACAGAAAGGTGAAACACGAACCAATTATTCAGGTAAAAATACTCTTCCTTTCAATGTTAACAATACAGCATAAATACTGTACTCATTTTTTGTAGCTATCGTTATCTACTAACTTTGAACTAGGAGTTTGAATGGGGTTAGAAACTAACCTATTATTGTTTATCCTACTTTTTAACTGGTACCACGAATTCAGAAATATACGAAACCTCCGTTAAATATTTCGTTACACAAGGCACTAGCATATCTCCCGTCCCCACCACATAACCTCACGTTGCGTTGACCTGGACACTTCTCCCCCCCCCCCCCTTTCCGCTTCGTGTGATACGTAACTTTTTTCCACGTATTAATTCCAGAAGACATTTTGTACTTATTTCTCTTGACAGACTAGTGTTAAAATTATTACGTATAATTTATAATGAACACAACTCATATTTCCATTATGTATTTTTCTATAATTATAAATATTCTGAATGAATTGTTGACACTAGTAACTCCTGCAAATGATCAATTATTGAGAAAAATCTCTTTCTCATGTACACTCAAGGACCCATTTCTCCTTGACGTGACATTCTCCCTATCTCGTTTATAATTGTTCATTTGTTGATAAAGTTGAACAAACCATTCCTGCCGCGTAAAAACACTAAGAAGAGTTGCATTTTTTGCTTTCTTTCGCTGCGGTTCCACCACTTTTCTTTCTACAACAGGGAATTATTCTTTGATCTGTTTAACATACTTCTTTAACTCAATGGATAAAAAAAACTTGTTGCAAAACATTTTCGATAAACTCGTAAAGTTTATTATACAGCATCATATCAAATAAAAATTTGAACTTGAAATATTCAGTGAGCACTATAATTAAAGTTGCCCTGAAATTCACTTGACAGAACAAAATTAGAATTGTTTTATCAACGAGCTGGGTGGTCACACAGGGGGATTATAATGAAAACAGTTTTATTTCAAACCAACAATACAATATAAACTATCACTGCCCTGGAGAATTAGAGTGAAGATGTTTTTCGAATCGTAATGGGCCGTTGCGTGTCGGTAATAGCTCAAATGCGCCAGCCCCGTGCAACCCAACACAATGATTTCAAGTCACATGAATGCGCGGCACTGTCAGTATATGCGATATCCAAATTCATGGGCGCCGCGCCGGCAGGATTACTTTAAGGGGGGTGCAAATATTAAAAAAAAAAAATACATTATAGACATATATAACACTTACTACTTATTAACTAAGGATACCGAATTTATTGACAAGGTGTTGAACAAATTTGGACAACAACCTAGGCGTTAAGTTATTATTCAAACAGTGAATTTAATAATAGAATTTTTGTTTGTTAATCTATTTCTGTGTATTTTCTTTCATAGCAGTGGGGTGCATGTGCACCCCCTCCGGCGCCCATGTCTAAATTACATACGGAAATAACTAAATGACGGAAATGAATATTCACATGCTGTTGTGAATTCTGTACCCTATTTTTTATATGAAACAGATGGGAATTTGCCTCATGGCCAAACCATGCACCACGATGACAATTCCTGCGACAGCTTCAAGTGTTTTCTTTACTACCTTGTACCTGATGCTGCTATCCACAAGCAAAGAAGAAGAAACCTACGTGGCTCCCATGACCACTCCAAGCAACCATAGACATTATGAAACCGTACCTTAACCACTTGAATAGTTAGGTGAGATCACCTCTGAAATAACACTTCATTCACAAGTTTCACTTCAAAATGGAAGTTAATATTTGGAACCACTAAGATGCAAACACAGCTGTATTGCTTCCTCGACCACCTGTCAGCCAGCTCCTGTTTTCTCCTATAGCACGCCCACGCAATTCCGAACTGTTAATCCGGTGCCTTCAGCCACTTGTCAACCCCCACCGTGGGTGTTGGCATTCAAAAGAAAACACATCTTAGCATTTCTGTACAAAGGTATCATGACCTGACTCTTTCCAGCCAAACTGCCTATTCACACTTCGGCCCAGCCATCTCCGCGGGTGCAAAAATACTTCATTATTAATATTCCAAAATATGGATTGACGCTGTTCACTACAACGCAATGCTGAGAATTCAGAGTCTTAACACGGGTGTCTGGTGCATAATCTGATGAACAGGGCGAATTTTTTTAATTTGTTCGAACGCCGTAGCTCTGGTGGTAAGGAGCCGGGTTTATGTCGTGCAGCTGGTTGCCGCTGCCTGCCCGCCCCTGGCGAGCGTCCTGAGGATCTCAGTAATGAGAGGACACCGCCACCTGTCACACAGCCGCACACTAACAAACGCCACAACCATCGATTGCTAGGCCGTGCGTAATCTCTCGTTTGCCAGACACTCTAACTTATCTTTCATACAGACCCTCAATTCCGTACTACGTCTCTGAGAAATTTGTTTATTTATCGTCTGATGGTATCGGGTCACGCAGATCAGGAGGAGGGGCGTCTGGCATGGGCGACCGTTGTTTGATCACCGAGTATTATCTCCTAAGATTAACTTTCGAAACAACACCCCGTGCCCACTCAGCTGCTTGTCATTGAATAGCGAGGATGTAAAAGCTGCTGAACCGTGGTGTCGGCCACGTCATCTCCTCCCTTAGTGCCGCAGGTCAGAATAAAAGTACAGAGCTCTTCCCCTGCGAACAAGTGTGCGCTCACTGCGGTCCTCTGTGCCTGATTGCGACGTTACCGTTTTTTGCCGTTTGCTGGTACAAGAAACACACCAATTATATAAAATAACAGAGTGTGCTTATTTATACACAGACATACTGATTAGCACTATTTTTCATGACAAAACTGACTCTTTCCTGGAACATAGCTGCTAAAAAAATCTTCTTGGGTGTTCAGCCTGGTAAGTTCTGCCATGCACGACCCGTTGAAGACTGTGATGGTAGTTGTCAAAACGTGATGCATTTTTTAACTATTCTTAATTATTGTTACGGTAGACCCGTGATGTATATGTGTTAAAAAACAATCGCCAATCGAATTTGGTGGGTCAGCGGTAAAGGTCTGACCTCACATTCGGGAGAATGAGGGTTCGAATCCCCAGCCGGGGACTCAGATTTCGGTTTCCCCAAACCACTCTACGTGAATGGTGTGAGCTGCGTTTGTTTGGCGATACCGCAGTCTCAATCCGGAGAAGTAATCCAGTCCAACTTGTGTAGAAGATTCCTGCACCTGCCTTGCACTGTTTGGATCCAGTTTCTTTTTAATGAAAAAGTCATAATGGTCAGACATAAAAAATACTCTTCTGGAAAAGAAAAAGTCTATACCTGATTTTTACTTATTAAACATGATTAAACTTACTAAATATGATGGCAATAGATTTTTATCGATCAGTATATGTAAATAATATAATTAGTTGCACTCCGTACTGTCGATACTTGCACAAAAGTCTACTTCTTTTATAGTCAGAATAATTCTTTAGTACATCGTAAAACAACAATAATTTATGTGTGTGGGAATATAATGCACTGAAAAAAATAAGGGCTCTTAGTATACCATACGCCAATTACCAGTTATTACTGTAGATTATTTTATTTCTTTATTTTTGTCTTTAATGTTTTGATTCAGTCTACCTAGAGATACTCATCTGCACATGTCCGTTTGAACTTCTTTTTCACTTCTCTGTTACATATACGCTTTTAGCTAACTCTTCCTTTGTATTAGATCATAATTATTTATTTATAAATTAACCAATCACACATGTTCCAATAGTGATTAAATACACTTTTATTTTTTTTATAATATTCTTTCACAAACTTCTTTATCCTGTATCATTTCAATAACTTGATCGTTTGGTGTTTTAACATCTCACTTATTCCCAAATATATATTCTCTGAGATCTACAATTATGTTTGGTATTGAGGCCAGTACTAACCTCATTTTGAGATCATCTTAGTTCGAACTTTGGCTTTAGTTTCAGTTTCAATCAAACACGTTTCTTACAAAACATCCCAATCTGGTGTTTCGTATATTGTTGTTTAATGGCTTCTGCAGCTTGTGATGACCGCTGCATGCTTTATTTATGTATTTTTTATAAGGTCTCAACTCCCCTTCCCATGTTTTGTTCACAAGTTGTACCAGTTTCTCAACAGCCTCATGCTTATGCAGTAAAGTACCATGATAATTATTATTACTTTTTTTTGAACATTTTATGCAGAACTTTGAAGATATCACAAAACATACAAAGTCACCAAGCAAAGATTTTCGCCTATAATTACTAAACTCTTGATAGGATGTAACGCTCAAAAACAGTTGAGTATTCATTTAATTTTGACTACTCGTGGTCTACATGTTCATTAATTTTTAATTCACATTATTTTTACTTGTTTCGTAACATGAGTTCTAGATTTTTACAACTTTGACGTCAGAAAGTAAGAAATGACAAAAGTCAGTTCTTCAGTATTGCCGTGAGAAGAAACTGATCCAGATATTATCGTGAAGTCTTTCTCTGCGTCTCCGAGTGCAGCGGAGACAGAGGCAGCGACGTGATGCTGGTAAACTAGGCTAGTTTCGCACTGGGCTGCCGAGCTCTCGTCAGCGTCCCGAATGCAAGGAACTACAGACAATTACTGCACCTGTCCTCTCAACAACTTCGAAACACTGCTGGACGTTTTGAAATACCTTTCTTGTTATATGCTTCACCAATCACCCGTATCGACACATCCAGTCCTCATTAAGTCATGAGAATAGGTTTAACGGTGGTACAAAGAGGAGACAATTATATAAGACTTTTTTTTCTAATGAAGCAGTATGCCACTACTAAAAGTTTAACACTCAGATCTGCTGAGTAATTGCTTAAGTAGTCTCTAAGAGAGGTCATAAAAGAACGATCATACATTCAATACTATCTGCATTTTTAAACCTAAGAGCTGCATATTACAGTTTTTTGTTCGTCAGTGGAATGTTAGTCGAATCTAGTTCAAAGTAATGAAATTTATCAATAAAGCTCAACAAAAAGGTGCACTATTGAGCTAAATCGGAGGATTCGTCAGTGACATTTACAGAGTAGAGTATAGTTTAAATCAAATTACACAAGTATATAAGCCCAATACACATCAAACACGCGAAAAAACGGAGCAGGAAATCGGTGTAGGGATGCAAAATTTGGTTTTACTGAATAGGTCAATCCGATGCGCTATATTTTGCCATATAAACGGGTAAGAAGATTTACAACCAGTTTTACGTATGAAATTGCTGCTGAAACTCGTGGGCTTAAACCCCCTTTAGGTCCCGTAAACATCCAATATAAATCCAGGGGAATTTAATAGACGGAAATTGCCTTTTACGCATTACCTCATTAACAGAGGGCCGTTGCGTAGGCGAGATAAACGGCGGGAACAAATTGCGCAGCACCTGACCCTACCAGCTACCGAGGCTCCGTTCCCGAACACTGCACTAACTAGCTGTCTTAATAGCGACGAGTCTTCTGCGGCGGCCAAGACCGCCACTAACCTCACTTCACACTTGACTCTCTTTCCTACTTGATAGTCATCTTGTTACAGGTGTATTGTGACAATATTACACCCCACCAGTCATTATTATTTCCCTTCATTAATTGTATTTGTTTATAAATAATTGTACTGATGTATGTAAATTAATTGTGTGTATCCTAGGATTCCACAGTCTGTAGTCCTTGGGGGTATAATAAGTTAGTATCGACAAATAATGCGAAGATCTTTGGCTGTTACGATTGTAAGCAACAGAGAGCGTGCGTGGATTGCCGTAACGCAGGCATGTATGTCAGAGGCTCCGTATTAAGGAGATAGTAATGTATGTCTGTAATCAGTGATATTACGCGTAATGGGATACTGATTTAGCTAATGGATGCAATTTCAGAATAAAATTAGTGTCTTTTTGGAACAGAGATTATAATTCCTTTGTAACAATAATTCCTATCTTTTTGCTGATGAAAATAATTAAAGGTGTTCTAACTTCACAATTACACGAGCAACAGCTTAAATGCTTTCGTGATGAGGTCTTGTCATCCATAACACGCTGTAACTTCCTGTGGAGTGGAACTGCTGATATACATTCTGATTCTTCGTGGGCTGGCCTGGGTGTATTTAGCCACTCTAAAAGGAAAGATCACAGCATGTGAGATGTGTTGCTTGAGATATTCATTAAAAATTAATTTCTGGAAAGCTCTTTTTGACAATCAAGAAAGCGGTAAAGAGTTGACTTGTCCATTTTAATTCTTGTATCCTGTGAAGTAACGAGAATATCCCGTTTCTTTGTACATTAAATGCTATCGTTAACTTCCTTGAAATTTCTAAGAGATCACATTAACTGCAATAAAATCTTCTCGGGTGTCCAGCCGGATGGTGTTGTATATACACGACGTTTCGACAGCTAGTTCTGCTATCTTCATCAGGTAGTTGTCGCAAGCTGACTGTCACCGCCTCGACTGTTTATATAACACCATCCGGCTGTACACGCGAGAGGATTTAATTGCATCAGTACATCGGGAAAGTCTCCATTCACACATCGCATTAGCTGTCTGAGAGTGCTACGTTAATTCAAAAGACACATGGAGTAATGTTGATTACAGTGAGAAGTAAATGAAGAGTATGTGACATTACCTAGAGAGAGTGTTAAGTACAACTGTACCAAAATACTGAGAGCTTAGTTCAAGTATAAGCTAACAGACCAGCGTGTACAACAGGGGAGTTGTTAGTCTCCACTACTTTTCATATGCGTTATGGATGAAAATATCAAGCTGGTCAAAAAGGGAGGCTAGAGCATTGAAGCATTGGTTTTTAGGGGTGCTGTGATGATTTGGGTGGAGGGTGAAGAAGAACTGTAACAACAGATTAGCCGCTGGATAGATCAGTTTGACAAATTTGAACTTATAATGAGTGAAACCAAAACTGTGTGTTTGGCAGTCAGCAGACAAAGTAAAGTACTAAAATTAAAATTGAGACAGTACGAAATTGAAACCGTTCCAAACCGTGAACTCTTGGCAGTGTTATGTCAAGTGATAGGAGACTAATTCCAGAAATAAATGATATCATTAAAACAGCTGCAAACTTCTGTAGTTCTGTTCCATAGATAATACTGGACAATAGTTTTTCTCCGGCAGCAAAAGTATCGTCACGATAACCTGTGTATTAGAAGATTCCACAATAAGGGAATAAGGGACAATGGACTGATTCAAACGACAGAGATGAAGTACCTCGGGTCAAATACATAGAAGACCA
>JARYHS010010757.1:0-24998 GCA_031002005.1 Vandiemenella viatica | reverse complement strand
GAGGGTGACGAACACCGTTGCTTTAGACCTCCTGAGGTTGAAACATTTACAAACAACACGCTTCTAGGTTGGTTTTCTCTCGTTTTGCTATGGGGCACCCACTTCGGAAATTTTCCAGATGATTAGGAAGTACCATAGCAGCATGCAGAAACTTAATGTACGTTCCCTTTGTTGGCAGATGTTTCCGATGTGCATTCCCAATGTCACCCATTCCTGGGGAATTACTCATTACAAGTTGTTTTATAGTTCTTTTGACTACAACAGGTATAACAAGGCATGGTGCTTGGTTGCTTATTATAGCAGCAGCCAGCTCGAGAGTTCTGTTAGCCTCCCATTCCTCTTCTTTAGAATGTTTGTATTTTACATCTACAAGCTGTGAGGGAAAATTTTCAGCAAGAATTTCCGCTGTTGCAGTTGGCAGGTCTCAGTGTCCTGTGGATCCCATTTGCCAGTTTTTGACTCTTTTAGAGTACGGAGAATTTAGGTGCCAGCCATCTCTACTTTCTAGGAGAAAATATGGAGTTTTGTCATTCCATATCTCCGTAATTCTTTCTTTCAAGTCTGCAGTTAGCTGTCTTGTGTTGCGGCGATGTTTGCTCGATCGGTGGGGTCACTGTAACATTGCCACAGTCTCCTTCGTCGGTTGCATATGAAAGGCAAATATTCGAGTATACCAGAAAGTCCCTGACACAGCTCATGGTGGATGATGAAACTGACAGTGTTTCTTCTTTCTGCCTCTTTTACGATGCTTTCGAAATGGTTGACTGCAATTTCTATTCGATCGGGGCTGGCAATATTTTTCGTTGCCCTGATCTTCGGTACGAATTTTGAAAAAATATCCCAATTTGTTCCGTTCACTTGTTCTTTTGTTGGTTGTGAGAGGATACTGTTTCGCAGTTGTAGCAGAACAGAGTTATGGTCTAACAAGTGGTCCACTTCTGTTTTTATCTGGATTTGATGAATAATGTTCTTTGTCACGAAAATATCTATAACATCTGGGAGTGATTGGTTGTGATACGGTACATGAGTTGGTTCGGTTGATCATAGAACTTCCACATTCCTCCTTTACTTTGATAGAAACGGTACTTCACCCATCACAATTGTTCTCCGTGAATTCTATGCGTGATGCTTAAAATTTAGAACACAGCCGACAGTGAGCTTATCACCTTTTAAAAGAAGAGCACCTTAGGTGTGTTCAGACGGGGTAGGTACACTGCTACCAAAACGATGTGTCCCTCCTCGGAATGGATGTTACGTCCTGTAGCCTCCATTTACAGCTATTGTGGCAGGTATTAGGCTAACTTAGTGTTTTAACTCTTATATGCTAGAGTGGTGTACCTGGAATCCCATAATACTGATTTTATCGTTTGGCTTCATATGTTATTGCCATAAGGACGACATTGACATTAAGGTGCCTCCCAAACTCAAGCAGCTCAGGTTTTTTGTTTTCTTGCACTGGATTCGAAATAGCAACGATTATGTCACATTGTGATGGAGAATTTATTACCATTACTTAAGAATTGCAATCACATTCCTTGATCACCCTTAATGCGGGGCGAAGCACACCTTGCCTCACCATCCGCCTGTAACGGCGAATCAATTTTTCGAATCTTGTGGTGGGGGTGGCTGCTGGTTAGCTGGGTAATTTTTAAGGTGGGGTTAGTCTTTTTGACCGAAAGTTCGGATACTGAATCAGCCTCACTGGGTCCCATAATGCTCAGCCAGCTTCTTATAAGCGCAATTAGTTTGCTGATGCTGTCTTTTGCACTGTTTATTTCTATCATGGTGATGAACTTTCACGTATCTTTGAGCCCACAAATTCAGTCTTGATATTGTGTTTCGGCATTTTCTTCTTTCATCCGTCTGGTCATTAGTTTCCTTTGCTCATTCAGTGAATCTGCATTAGCCTGATGTCATTCATTTGCCTTTGCTGCAGGTATGTCTTTTCTGTTACCATTTTTCTCCTCCTGTGCCGCTGTTTTTTGTGATTTTTGTTCATTGTTCTTATTTCGCTGTTGCTGCAGCAACTCTTTCTCGTTTCTGTTGTTTCTTGGTGACCGCACAGTTGCCTGGTATTTAACACAATCCAGCCAGGCTTTGCAGTTGACAAATTTTCTTTTCTTCACTTGGTTCTCGTATACTGCAATGAATCTCTTTTTCGTTAGTTTTCCTTTGATCGCTTCTTTAGGGACGTATAGTGGAAACACTTTTTAGACGACCTTTAACAGTTTCTCTTCTCTTGTGTTGCTAAAGGAAACCTGTCAAAGTTTGTTATTCTTCTTTTCTCTCGGCAAAGTATTTCAGGCAATCTTCCCTATTAACGTGCTTGAATCCTCCTTATATAAGGTAATACATATATTCGTATATTCACTCTTAAAGTAACTTAAGTCTCTGTAAAGTTTCGTTAGAATCGTTCCAATATACATATTACCTCATAGTAGAAGAATTCCAGAACCCAACTGACGATCAAGTTTCGTGATTATATTTTTATACTTGACACTTGGAAATCTGAGTTGGACGAGCTGTGATTAATTCTGTGCGTACTCAAGTAGTTTGGTATTTCAAAATACTTTTCAAATTCCTTGCTCGTATATTGTGCTGGCATTTTTAAAAACAAAAATTGCATTAGCCGTTTAGTTTTTTTCAGACTCATTATAATTATCTTCGATTACAATACTGTCTTCACATAGTCGTGGAATATTTTCCTATAGTTAGTGAATCATTCCTCTCTCTTACACCGTACAATGAATCGTAATCATTCACACCTTTGTTGGACAACTTCAAGTATTCTTTAGTCAAGTCTGGAGTCCACTGATGCTGCAGTTGAGGTACAAACTTTCTTCCATAGTATCCGTTACTAATCTTAATGATTCCTTGAAGAATTTCCTTCCCCTCAAGAAACTTTCGTCGAGTAAAGGTTCTAACATGTATTATGCACATTTGTATGCTTCCATGTTTGTTTATCCAATGAAGCTGATGGACATTTATTGTATAATTTTATATTTGAGGCTTGTTTATGCTTTCATGTTTTGTGGTAGCTCATCTATAATTTTTAAATTAAAATTAAGTTTGTTATGGCATTTCGCATGGAATGGTTGCGTAAGAGCAAGTTTTAACCATCTCTGTCTGGCATGAGTATTTTACAGTCAACAAGGATTTCGTAGCTGTTTAAATCCGTCGCTAGTATGCATACAACATCAAGAGAGTTCTCCAAAGAGATTTTAATTCCTTCAGAAAAGAAGTAACATTATAACACTGTTATTCAAAAGAATTTTTTCAACTTTTCGTTTGAATGAGATATCATGAATCTCGATATGTTAATCATCCAAAGACCCTTGTTTCGCATGATGTATGAGTTGACTAAACGTGTCTACACTCACAATTATATCATTAGTGATTGTACTTAGTGATTGATTTTGCAAGGTTATCGAGATTAGGATTTCATAATAAATTCCACTGACATGCGCTACAATTCTAAAATTCAAGTGAATTACTTGGCGAGACAACTAGCAGTAAAATGTTAACTTCATTCGATTTGAATTCCCTCAAAGTGACACAAGCACGACAGTCTTGAGAGAAAACTTGCAATGTCTATAAACTTTATATATTTTTCCATCATCCGTTTCTCCATTTGTGTGATGCAATCCTCAGCGTCTTCCTATATCCAGCTAACCTCTTTATTTAAACATCATCCTTGCAACCTACGTCTTGATTGATGTGTGCATTTACAGTTTTTTATTGAACACAATCATTTTCAGTCTCTGACCATCTTGAGCAGCTCGTTACTGAAGCAATGCAGTGACGTAACGGTTACAAAAACATTTGGGATCTTCTCTTTACAAATAGGCCTAAATTATTCATAAACATAATTTCAAAGACCACATCAATAAGCCATCACAATGCGGTAATTGCTACAGTAAAATTAATAACTGATCACAGAAAGAAAGGACCATTTGCAGATTCGAAAAGGCCTCAGAGGAGTGTTTTAGAACGTACCTGAGCGATGATTACCATAGTATCAAAGTTGCAAGGTGCACCGTTGAAGTGATGTGGCATTGATTTACACGAATAGTCAAGTAGGGTATGAACATACATACTCGTATACCAAAACGAACATTCAAAGAAGGGAACGACTCCTCGTAGTATACGCGTGAAGTTAAAAGGTTTCTCAAACAGCTAAGGGAGCGTGCACAAACCACGTAGCTCCATTTTGGCCTACTGTGAAGCCCCCCTCCCCCCACGTAGCCCTACGTGGCTTTTGCCTCTACCCCCCCCCCCCCCCACGTAGCACGTAGCTTTTTTCCCTTTTGATTCCAGAAGACATTTTATACTGTTTTCTCTCGTCAGACGATTGTAAATTATATAAAAAGATAATTAACTGAGGGAAATAAATATTCACATGCTGTTGTGTGTTCTATTCCTCATTTTAACTGTGAAAAATGTTATGAAAGGAAAGCTACGTGGCCTGGTTCGGAACCCCCCCCCCCCTCCCCCCACGTAGCCCACCGTAGCCTTCCAGCCAACCCCTCCCCCCCCCTGGACCGAGCCACGTGGTTTGTGCACGCTCCCTAAGGAGGATTCACGTGTGCTCAAGTAGGAAATGGTACCGTAGTGACTTACAAAACTTAGAAGAGGTAAGAGGACCTATTAAAATTTCGATATGTGAAGCGTTTGATGACACTTTCACTTTCCAAGAGCCTCATCGAAATCCGTCTCTTCATATCTTGATTGATGTTGTAGAGTTTTTGATCACGGGATTGACTGACACGACGGAGAAATTATAGAGAAGAAACTCTCGATTTGTGACTTATTGTACACAATGTTTATGAAATCTTCACTGAAATGATACATAGATTAGTCTGCTGCTGTCTGGCAGACAAATGATGTAGTATTCGTTTGAATTTGTTGTTGAATATGCTAATAATTTCCTTCTTTCATGTGGTACAATTAAGTTGAAATGACAGGAGAGATGGGATTAGAGAAATATGATGCAATACTAATCCTTATATGTATTATTATTTCCTTCGTGTTATTCGGTATTGGAATGTACAGATTAGAGATCAGTGTCATTGAAAAGCACCCTCTGTCACACACAATATTTATGATTTGCAGAGTATGGCTGTAGATGTAGGTTTATACATTGTTCTGCTAACGAGAGACTGTCATCTCTGTCAGATTCTGCCATTAAACAGGTTATCCTACGTCGTCAATGCTGACATCGTCTTCTTTTTCCACCAGCCCATCGTCATAGTAAGGTCCTTAAGTTTTCCTTCCATCGATTGGCTGTACGTTCTGAGCGGTAGTTAAACTGTTTCAATTTAACATCTTTATTGTTTTATCATCTTTTCTTCATTTCAGAAACATTCTGTAGGATCCTCCGATAGGGCACATTTACTTTACCAACAACCATTTCCTTTTTATACTTCTTAGCACTTTTGCTTATTACATTTCGTATGCGTTTGATTTCCAAAATATCTGTGCTGCTTTCTTGCTGCTTCATCCTGACTAATTTTGCACCTTCTTATCTGATCCATCA
The DNA here is from genome assembly GCA_031002005.1 of Vandiemenella viatica. NCBI lineage: Eukaryota > Metazoa > Arthropoda > Insecta > Orthoptera > Morabidae > Vandiemenella > Vandiemenella viatica. The sequence goes on along the minus strand of JARYHS010010757.1, from coordinate 19,462 downwards.
ACAGTAAAATTTCTACTTTGATTCCAGATTTTCGGACATCTCCTCTCCTAATTCGTAAAGCTTCTCCACCAGCATTGACTTTCTTTCTCTTCTTTGCGTTCCATTTTTCTGTTGCATTCCTTTCAGAATGGTATATAAGACTCGTGAATACAATATCTCGAAATTTTTCTTTTTTGTCAGATTTTTTCATTTTTTCACTTCATATCTGTTCTTCCTGTGCTGCTTTAATCTTATCTTGAATTACAGCCTACACTATATTAGTTTATGGTCAGATTCTATGTCTGCTTCGGGTATGGTGAATCTCTAGTTTAGCCATTACAAAATCTGAGTGATATTCACATGTATCCCCTGGACGTTCCCAGGTGCATATCTTTCACATATGATTTTTAAGCATGTGTTTGCTATAATTAGTTACAATTTTGCCATAACTCTAAAAATTTACCTTTTCACTGATTTTTTTTTTTTTTGGTCATAGAACACACCCCCAACAGTATTCCCCTGCTTCGTTCTCCCACTGTCTTATTCCAGTCACCCATGATTATTATATTTTCTTCCCACATCTCATGTTAGATTCAATCATAAATTTCGTTGTATATTTTCCCTGTTTTGTCATCATCCTCCCGTAACATTGGTTTATACAGCGGTACTAATCTTGTTTGCGTTGGTATAGTTTCTAATCTAATAATCCTAGCACTAAACCGTTTATAGTGACTCACCTGTTTCCCTAATCTCCTGCTCATTTCAAATCCCATACAAGAACTCCACTGCCAACTCGTGTGCTAAGTAATCTACATTCTTCAAACCAGAAATCCTCCATATTCTTTTATTTGTCTTCACAAACCCCATCCACATATGCCTTCGGTCGTCCCATCTCCCTTTTTATGTTTTCTAATTTATATTCCCTATTTAATCTTTTAACTTCCTCACTGGGAGAATATTTGTGTCCATCCTCATGATCCTCCCTGATGAGTCCTCACATTGATATCCCATTGGAGTACCACTTTACCCCTGGTAAATTTAAAAAACTATAATTCAATATGCAATTTGAGGTAATTAAATAGCATCGGCATAAATTTTAGGTATTTAGTTCAGCGGCTTACCATTGCATTCAGCATTACCATGACTTTGATAATTTCTGATTGGGTATCTTTTATTCTCCGTTTCAATCCCACGGGCAAGAAGGTGCCTTGGACCACTTTCCGCTGCTCCGCTCTGCTTTTAGGAGATCGTTGGCTCACGGAGGGTGACTCCTTATACTGAGAATCGTTCAGTTGTGAGATCAACGTCCGCACAAACAGGGAGCATCATGTGAAAGAAATGTTGAAATTTGGCTGAAAGATAACTGTAATCTCCGCTAGCCCCTACAGTAATATCATACATACATAATGTGTCGAAAATCATTTCAGTCACAAGTTTCAAATTACAACCGAACATCGTGCAAATCGAAATACTTCAAAAACAGTTAATCCTGGAGGGAGATCAACTTGTAAAATATTTATGAAACTTGTAAAATTACATTGTGTATAACATAGCTTTTGCGCAATACAATTGTTTAATATTTCCGTGAACAATTTATTCTCATATGTTCAGTTCGGACGCTTCAAACAAAATAATTTGCGGGTGTTTGTTTGTAAGGGTTCAGTGGTTAATTATCATTGATGGGTCTCATTAGAGGTGAGACGGGATATGGGGCCTACTTGCCGCTAAGTGTCCGCTAACAGGCTGATCACGAAAGGGACTGCTGGCGGGCGGCTTCTGCTAGGCGCCAAGAAATCGGGACTGCAGCTCTCGCTGATACAAAACACATTTTGTTTCACGGAACACCGAACTGTGATGTGTAAGAGGGACATTCTTCGGCTGTGCATGATTTGGACCACTTGATGTATGGATTCTAAGCTGGAAAGACGTCAAGTGTGGATTTCGTGCCATCTGCAGTAATTACAAGTCTCCAGGTTCGGATTTCATGACGAGGGTGCTAACCGAGTGTGGTGGGTGACTGGTAACGCTCTGGCCTCGCATGCGGTAGGACGCTAATTCGAATCCCCATCCGGGCATCCAAATTTGGGATTTCCATGGTTTCCCAAAAACACTCCAGGCGAATACCGGAACGCTTCCTTCAAAAGGCCATAGCCGAATTCCTTCCCGTTCCTTGTCCCCAGTCCTTTTCCGCCTCTAATGACATCTATGTCGACGAGGCGTAAAGCCATAAGCAAAAAAAAAAAAGAGGATGTTACTTCCCGTATGTACCTGAGTCTCGAACTATTGAAGAGCCCGCAGGCACGACTCAAGTCTTGTTATCACCTTGGCGATAGCGTCTGCGGTAACCTGTGCCGGCTGCTTTGCTGCCGTGGATCCAGGAACGATCAGAGGGAGGTGCTTGCCACCAGCGCGTATCATCTTCTTCGCACTTGTGAGAGCCTCCTCCACTCTAACATCAAAGCCAAGTATGAAATGGTAACGTCAATGATCCACATGGGAATGACATGTGTGTTGTTACATTGTTGGTATAGGAGAAATTGTCTTAATTTGTGCTCATTGTCAAGAACTTGTTGCTCAAGTTGTAAAGTGCGATTCAATATTTTCCAAAAGCTTCCAGAGCCATTAAGATCATTTCTAAGTGAGGAACATTTGAACTTTCATCATTTAAAAAAAATATATATTCGTTATTGTAATGGTAATTTCCGAATGATTAATTTTGATGTAAACCAAATTGCTGAAGGGTCATTTAAGCCCACGTTTAAAATTCTGGGCTAAGTTTATCGCTTTATTGGCTTTCCGAAGGCAATAAATGAACCAGAATTCCTACAAATATATTTTTAGCTGATTATCGTGAACTTCCAAAATCTAATCGCAAATGTAGTTACTGAACTGCAAATAATACTGCACGAAATAAACCCATACATCAATAATTACGAAGTCCATCGCCACGCAATAACAAAACGATGGAAAGCTGATAATTAGTGCCGATAGACAACCAGTTGAATTGCATACAGGTTGGTACAACGCTCTTACCACAAATTAAGTTGCTGTCCTGGCTGATCATGAGCGCAATAGACCTGTGACGAGCACACCTAACGGATCAGTGAAACACGTCTTCCATACGATGTACTTTGATATCTCATCATTTATATTTGTGGAGAGGTTGGCTATGATTTTGGTTTATACCAAGTGAAAACTACAATTGGGGAGAGTAATTACAACAAAAGAGTTTCAGCGTTACAGTCCTGTAGCTTTATGTTAAAGTAAGTGAGGATCATTTTGCCCATTTACAACACTTTATTTAGTCAGTCAATCAGGTATAGATGTTAATATGTTAACAAAACTTGCGACAAAGCGACCATTGCAGCGGAAAACAATAATGGAGTCGAAGTCACTTGATAGCAACATGGGCGATGCATCATTTTATCTGAAGCTGTTTCGCGTATTCTCAGTTTTCCGATACTTGAGATGTAGCGGCTAGTCACATATCTTGATGTTCACTTATAGTTTGGGCTGCTGGGATGCTGAAAAATTGCATCAGAAATAGAAAAGATAATGTTAACAGAAGCATATAACATTGTAACCAATTCATAGTGAGTTCACGAATGTATAAGAATGGGGAGTGATGAAATGCGTCTACTGTAAAAACCTACAATATATATTTAACTCATAACTAACCTTTTGTAGCGCACCAAAAAGTACAAATATTTCCAACAACTAACATAACAGAAATTAAAATTAGCATAATAATGGTTTTGCTGGGTTTCAGATGACGTTAGCTTCCTAGGGGCAGGGAGGCAACCAGTGGTACACTTCTACAGAGCTGAGCGCCCAGGTGACAAGTTTTAACACTACCAACTGTATTCCTAGTGAAATATGCATTAAAATATCAAATGTTAAATTTAAATTTAAATATTGGCCTATGTTAACCTCTAGATATTCGGCTTATAAAATGCATGTAAAATAAAAAAATTAAAAACGTGAAGAACTTCAACACTAATCTCATCCGTACCTAATGCTCTACCCGTGTATTTCGTACGTGCTACGTGTGTATTGTACCATTCAAACGTGTCCAATAATAATGCTGAAATGTTCGTATACATTTAAAGCAAACTGGGAAACTTAGAAAAATTCATCGAAGTTTCTATAAACATAAATGTAATGTTCCTATACCTGAGATTTTCAGAATTAACACATTATTTAATCGCATTGGTAATAGTAAAAATTCCATTTTAGTCAAAATTGCATGAATGGTATATAAATCATTAAAAATAATGAGCGGTCTGGTGGCTCCGTGGTCAGGGTGTCTGGCTGAGGATCAAAAGGTTCGCTGTTCGAATCCCTGTCTCAGCGGCGATTTTGATATGGCCTTAACGCAACCTTCACTTCTGGCACAGCTTTCTGTGTAAAGTACACCAAAACGCTTCTGTAACGTTAAACTGGAGGTCCCCTGTAATCGGTAGGTGACACGATCCCATGGTTCAGATTATACGCTGAACTTTAGGTCTGCTATGCTAGATAGGATTACCAGGGTAAGTTAAGGTAGCTACGACTGGGGTGGAATCCGCAGCCAATAGAAACCCAGTCACCAGGTAATTACGACCACATGGAATTATTATTATATACTAAAATAATAAATAAATTAATAAGATTACTTATCCATGTGTATTATACATTTACAGTCATCTTCCTATCCGGCTTGCATACAGTTTATTTAATGCGTGATAAATGAGTTTCGTCATTTAAGACTGCCCCTGTTTTTGGCTTCCTGGTAACAGCAAGCCTAGTGGAATACTGTATTTTTTTTATGTATGTTCAGCGATATATTCGCCAATTTTGAACTGATTTAAATGGATAGGTTCTACCTTCAAAGTGGTCTCATATGAATTTCATTGAGAAACCACCCCCTTATACCTCGTTCCACCCCTTAATTTTTATACAAACCCACATTTTTTATCCGATTTCGATGGAACTTTGGACATGTATAGTCAAAAATAAAGAGAAAAATACTGTCAACTTTTTTTTAATCTGAACCCCTCTTACCCCTATCCACCACCTTAATTTTTGTCAATGTCATTTTTACAAAACTACAGTCGACACCATTTAACTGATCTCTATTAAATATTCCCAACTTCCAGATCTCTATTAATGTTGACAATTACATGTAATTTTTCGTGGAGAAGGTTTCTGACCAAAAAAAAAAAAAAAATTATATGTATTTTATAATGCAGAAGATGATTGAACAAAAAATCCAAAAAAAACTACCCTAGCTCCCCTTTTACACCCCTTAAATTTTGTGCAAACCTACATTTTAATCCAATTTCGGTGGAACTTCTCAAGCGTATACTTTAAAACAAAGAGAAAAAGAAAAATACTGTCCACATTACTTTCAAGAAAACGTAAACCCTATCCCTCTTTCTACCCCTTTAATTACTGTCAATGTTCTTCATATAGAGCTACAGATACTATCTGATTTTGAAGGAAATATGCACATTTATACTTCAAAACAAACAGAAAAGTACTTTCTACATTTGGTTTAGTGAAGCCCAACACCTCTCCCCCTTTCCATCCTCTTAACCTACACAATGCCACAGTTTCTATCTGATTCTGAAGGAAATTTTTATATGTATACTTTAAAATATACAGAACAATTGTGTTTAAATTTGGTTGCAGAAGCCCAAACCCTCTTCCATTCTACAGCCACCCCTCCTAATTTCCAATGTTCTTTAAAGTTACCCACAGTTTTTATCAGATTTCCATGGAACACTGCACATGTATAATTAAAAATATAGAGAAGTATAGTGTCTACATTCATTTTACAAAACCCAACCACTCACTCCCATACTCCATTTAATTTTTGCAAATGTTCTTTACACAAAGCTACAGTTTTTATCTGCTTTCGATGGAACTTTGTACGTGTATACTTTAAAACAAAGAGAAAAATACTGTCCACACTAGCTTTACAAAAACCAAACTACTCTTCGCCTCTACACTCATTAATTTTTTTTATACATACCTACAGTTTTTATCTGATATTAATAGAAATTTAATCAATCAGAATAGACCGTCTACATTTGGTATACAAAAGACCAATCCCTCTTCTCCTTTACCCCCACCCCTTTTAATTTGGAATGTATTTTTTTTTTTAAATTACAGTTTTAAATCCAGTCAGAATGTATTATTTTTAAGTCATGGCAGAATATTCATAAAATAAATGTGTCCTAATGTCTCAACATGTACCCCAGATTTCAACTTGGACCCCAAGCTATCGCGTTGTTAAAACCAATTAAAAATCTATATTTTTTGTGTGATGCCGAAACAAACAGATATATTCCAGAGACATATTTGTGTATGTAGTATGTGGTATGTATTAATGTCCAGATGTTACATATTTCTATTATCGAGAGGCAGCTTAATCTGATGTCAAATTAGGTCAAAAGGCAGCCTGGACCAAAATGTAAGCTGAGATTCCTTAACACAGCATCCAATACACCTCGTTCTGGAAGTAGTAGATTTTTTTTTTAGAGCAATAGCTTTAAGCATTGAGCTACAAGAAAGTTCGCTAAATGAGAACTGCTGCGGCATATTTAAATACAAAACAAACCATAATACCGCTAAAAATTTAAAAACAAAATAATTCTTTAAAAAACTTAAATCCGCCTTCAAAAGAAGCACACTAAAATTTTAAAATAATTTTATACCTTGCTTAGAAGAAAGTAAATCTAAATGTGCAATATTTAACATAACTGTTATTGAAATTTTAACATTAATTAGTTATTTTTGGAGTCGGTGCCAGAGAAAGTAAGAAAAATAGTTAAAAACAATAACGAATAACAATAATACATAAAAATCATGTTACCTCTCACCTAAAATTAATATTAGAAACATATTTCAAAAAAACTGAAACATACAGATGATGCGCCGATATTATACTAACTGTAAAGTGTTTACTGCATGATGCAGCTTACCAACTGACACCGTAGCGCCAAAGATATGCCAGCACGACCAACGAGGCCGAGCCACAGACTAAAATATTGTCTAATTTGTTTCCCTAAACTGTCTCCGGCAGTAACAATATACGCCTCACCATATGCTGTAAAATATTAGGAACTTTTGTTCGTACTCCCCGTTTCGCATCGAACACCAAATAAAGTGATGTGATTTTTGGTGAGTTTTTTTTTTTTTTTGAAGGAGTTTTTTATGTTTTATAAACATTTTTTTATATATTTCAGGTTAGCATAGGTTAGAATCACACACCGACTGCATATGGGGTAAACATAGAGTCCACTGGTATTTGATATGCAAAGGCTGTAACGACAAACTGGTATCAATGTTTAGCCATAATTATTTAGCATCTCTAAGATACAGACATCTGATAAAATTATAAGGACACTGACAATTGTGGCAATGGAAAGGTATGGTCACTGAGATTGCAACGAACTTCTAATTAAAATAAATGGCATTCCGGCTTGCTGCATGTTGTGCTTTGGCAGATGTTTTGATTTTACGAAGCTGCAAAGAAGCAGCAAACGTCATGTCATTTGCGTTCCGTAAGTCAGTGGTTGGTTGCACCATAAAGCAGATGGCTTACCAGGCCTTCCTGTAAGTGTTGTTGTATGAGTGCAGATGTATGTATGTTTGTTAAATGTGGTGTGTTATTTTACTTTGTGTATTTGAAGAAGAAAGAAGGGAAAGGACGAAACTCATCCGAACACCAGCTTCGGGGGCCTCAGCCAACAAAACGATTGAATGGGAAGATTTAAGGAGGGTGATTATTATTTGAAAGGTATTAGAACGTAGCACTGGTCAAAACATAGGTGCGATACTGAGTGATGTAGCAGCACGTATTCTGAAATCGGCTTCCATAAGCTGTTGACAGTATCAGAACCAACTTCTTCGGCAATGATGATATAGAGGCAGATGTATGGTATTTATTCACTATTTGTAGCTAGTATTTAATAAAAAACAAAATAATCTTGAAATTTTTACATTACAGTGCTACTTGCGACATTAGGAATTAATTTTCATAACTTAGAAATTAAACGTAATTTGTTATTTTAAATGTCCTTCAATTTTTATTTCTGATTAATGGAAGTTTACCACAGGTTCCTGTCAGAAAGATAGTTTCTTTTTTTCTTTTCTTTTTTTTAATAGTATTTTGTGCTACTGGACTGGAGATGTCTAAGCACTGACAAGACGCCTTAGAATCAGAGTTTAATTTTGCCACGCAATCCTCCTCCATCTAATACACGAGGGTAAGGTAAAGAATTCTTGGCCTAGCACAGAAAAGGCTTTGCTACTAATTCCATTTTTTGAGATGGTGGAACACGTAATTTTTCAACTTGGTCTGTATAATTGTTTACTTTCTATGTATTATTACTGTAGAGGTATTGGGTGTGTATCATTGAAAAGGATAAACTCAAATATTGAGCTTTTATAATATTATTCATTTTGAAAGCTATGTAGCCAACGGAAATTCACCAATAACTGTAAAGATTTGAAGGGGGTCAGATGCTTATATTTTCAATATTAAAGGAATGGGTGGTTGGGTTTAAATTCAAGAAACTGAACACCATAAAGGAGGACCAGAACTTGAAGCTAAATTTTAAAACGTCTAGAAGGTGCAAAATGTCGTACTTGGCGATCGGTGATTGTCTGTTTTTTTTTTTTCCTTCGGGGTTTTTGTCTTGTCTTTGTTGAGATCATTAGAGGGAGAGAGGTTGGAGGCAAGGAACGGGTAAGGATTTGGCCATGGCCTTTTGTAGGAACCATCCTAACATTTGCGTGCAATGATTTCGGAAGACAATGGAAAACCGAAATGTGGATGGCCGGAAGGGGATTAGAATCCAAGTCTTCTGGAATGCGCTGTTCCCCCACCGGGCTAGTTGGGTATGACATTACTGAGGCCGCAGACATATCAGAAGACAGTGTACGGTAAGAATTAAATATGAGAATTCAAAAATAAATAATTCCTAAATAGAATTTGTGAATAATGTATGGAGCCCTTTAAAATGTTGCTCAATTTTGTGAGCAGACATTTTAATTTGAACTAGGCACTGCACACCTGAAACAAAACAAAAAATGGCACTGTAGGTAGAAGCAGCTGTTTCTGCATCAAAAAACCACTTTCATCAGGCAGAACGATCATGGCAAAATGTTTTGCGGGAAGCAAAAGGATTCTTTTTTCGTATTACACTGAAAAGAATGGAACAGTAATTTGGGAATACCACAAAGGTTCTCCTGATCAGTTTGATGAGTAATATATGAGACCGACAATGATATTGGCCAGAAAGGTGACTTGGTGATGTGAAAACTGACGGAATTGAAGTACTAATTGTTGATACATCAACCCCAATCAACAGGATTCACCTCACCTAACTTCTGTTTCCAAGTCCGAAGAAATTTATGACTGGGAAACGTTTTCAATGGTGGATGGGTATTTCTCATACCTTCGAGAATCGCACTTCAGGGATGGAACTAGTTGCTTGGAATAACATTACGTGAACTAAAGGAAGATGAGTTAAAAATCTAAAGATATTTATCAATTAAAATACTCTCTTTCACTTCCAGGCAGTGAACTTTTCACCTTCATGTTGTAGAGAGTTCATCATTACGGGTGAAGGGTACCTACACACTGATGGAGGATCCCAACCACGGAACGTCATAGCTTACTTCTAATAAAGAAAGCAATGCGTTTTAAGAGGTGAATATCAGTTAAAAATCGCGGCTGATTCAGTGATCTTCTAAAGATCAACTCGGTCAAAAAACTACTAGTAATCATTTCCCGAGTTCCTCCATAGTTGCATAGTCATGTCTTTTCCATCGTTAATTGTAATAATGAGGAGTAAAACCAAAGCGCTCTAAATACATTTGACACTATCCTAAAGCCACATGTCGTTTCTTGTGTTGTAACGTACGAACGGATTCCTTTTTTATATGTTGAAGTGAATCATCATTATAATTGTTTTCAACTGCTAAAAATGTGATGAATTTAATTGAGATTAACATAACAGCCGATGGAAAACTTTTAGATGAATCAAGAGAACATAAATTGTAACACGATTAAAGTGTTACTTTTTATAAACTTAATTAGGCATCCTTTACTGATCTAAATATTTGTCATTCCACGAATGATTGCACAAATCCAATCAGTTTTTCTATAATAACTTTCAAATGATAATCACCGAAAGTAATTAATATATAGATCTTCAATACGTTAATTTTCATGTAAGCTATTAATATTTTCTATTATATAACTGATGGTTTAGTTATTAAAGATCACTACTGGAGTAAAATATAAAAAAAACCAGAGAAAAATTAATTTACCGAATTAAAGCAGACAATCATGTCTATGAAAAATTAAAATGTAGTTTAACTTATGCGATACCTATTCAGGTTGTACCAACAGAATGCTGTCACGTTTAATAATTAATGAGTTATTAACAGTTCGTGAATATTAAATTGTCAGAGGACTTGTTAGTATTAAAGCGTAAGAGCTGAGACGGTGCTTGTGAAGAAGACGACAATGCAAGAGGGGTTGGGGAGACAGGCACCGATCGAAAAATGCCAAAACGGGGAAGTCGTAGGAATTGCAAGCCTCAAATAGTATCTCTCGAAAACCACATAAGGGAAATTTCTAAAGAATGTTATCTGGGTGGAACTTCTTAAAATACCATATACCTTCTTATCCACGACAAGCCATTTAAAACTACAGCGCTGTGCAATTACCTTCACCGACTTTTCACTTGCAACTGTTCTTGAAATGGGATTATTCACACCTTACTTGGAGAGCATGAAGTAATAATAAAGTACAAGCAATTTATCTTCGGTCGATGGTCAATATCGACCTTCCTCTCGAATTACTAACAGATCAGAAAGGATCTCAAAACTAATAAACTAAAACTTTTTTTTTTTGCTTAGGGCTTTACTCTTCGTCGACGTCGAGGTCATTAGGGGCGGGATGGTAATAGGGAAAAGGAATGGGAAGGAATTTGGCCATGGCCTTTTGAAGGAAGCATCCCGGCATTCGCCTGGAGTGATTTGGGGAAACCATGGAAGACCATAATCGAAAACAATTAGTTAGAGATAATCTATCACCGCTTAAAGTTTAATGCACAGTTTTATTAACATTTATTAATTTCTTAGTGGTTTGTGTTTTTTTTTTATTTTATTGGAAAAAGTAAGACGAGGCAGTGCTTTCCATTTGATTTCAGACTACTTGTATTAACATTAAAATTAATTACTCCTCACTCTGTACGCCATATCGGGTACCGAATAAATAAGCAACACAAGGAAATTTTTAACGATAAAGAGATATATAACGTTTTCACCCTTTCCCAAACCAACGTACCACTTCACTCACCGACAATCAGAAACCGAGCGTGCTGGTGTAACGGTTAGCGTTCTCGCCTCGCATTCGGGAGGACGGCGGTTCGAATCCCCGTCCGGGCATCCAGATTTGGGTTTTCCTTGGTTTCCCAAATCCCTCCAAGCAAATGCCGCGATGCTTCCTTCAAAAGGCCATGGTCGAATTCCTTCCCATTCCTAGCCCCCATCCTTTCCCGTCTCTAATGACCTCGCTGTTAAGAGACGATAAGCAGTTAAAAAAAAAGACAGTCAGAAGATTCTACACAGCAGAATTTCACGAGGTAATTAATTTTCTTCTGAACCAAAATCCAGTTCTGTTCCAATCATAAAAAATAAATTCTAAAAGCTTCTTAAATATTTTCTTAACTGCCCCTAAAAGTCTTCTTTCAATCACTTTTCCAGAAGTTGCCCAATGATGATTATCATTTCTACAAGATTCTAACAGTCACTAGCCTTTCCACTTCGCAATTATGATTGTCATGAGTCTTTAAGAAATTTAAAATTCCTGACCACCCCTTTAAAAATGTTGCAATATGACGAAATAACACACGTACTTCTTAAATACTTTTGCCTGTTTATTGCTTCTAACTTGGACTGAGCCCGCGGAGACTGTAAACAGTGGACTATCTGTTGCTATTTTTACAGCCACGCCACCGCTGTGTGTCGAGGACTAATTTACTACGGTGCTAATTTTTTCGGTTTCCTCAGATGACTTCTAGTCACACTTAAATATACATTGAACTTACTAGCCTCGACGAACAAGCTCCTGAACTTGGGTGATTATATGAAAATCGGTGAAAAAATACCATTATGCTCACAATACAACTCAAAAGACCAACTCAGATGTTTCTGCAATCAACCAAACGCACACGCTTCTCCACGCCGATAAAAATGTAAACTTGCTTTCTCAAGCGAACGTAATTCTATGGTGTAAACCGATGAAAAAGCTCTAACTCTGCTTTCCTGTATACAGCTTCTGTTGAAATGTTTCAAACTCGTGCTGTACCTTAACTTCTTTTAGAGGTGTAGTTCTCACATTGAGAATATGAGTTGCAACAGTTTCCCCTAGATGTGAATTCTAACATTGCACCATGCGTGAAATGAATTAAACTTATCATAAAAAAACTAACTTCCAATTACACTCAATAAGGCTCTAGAAGCGTCACAAACTATGCCTTCCCCGTAGAGAATGTGACGTAGATAAATTAATTACATTTGAATTCACGGAGCTTGCTTCTTTTTTGCCCGACTATGAAGTGTTATAGGAGGGTAAATTTAAATGCTTCGTACGTGTGGACGGATGGAGAGGAAAACATGAGCCAGTAACTGACATGGATGCTGCCAAGACTCCGGTACTGTAAATACGAGAGACCACTTGTTGGAGAAAGAGAACGGAAGGCGCTGCCTAGAAAGAGAGCGAAGGGATGAACTTATTTACTTACATTTTGACCTACATGTCGGACGAACTAACTGACTGGTTGGTGTTACTACATTTCTTACTGGAGAGATTAGCTACAACACTTGCTGCTAGAACTAGAAACATTGGACTTACTGATACACTGGCATGCTTGCATGTCATATTGAACTTAGTGGCAACCTTGTCATCATACAAGTAATACACATGAGGGTTGCGACTACCATTCGAAACTTCAGTTTGGGATTATTTACTGTTTAACAATCCACCACCCTCAGCTCAAAACCTGAGAACGCCTAGGTGATGATATTCACTAATGTTGAGCCAGAGCCATTCTTTTGAACAATGAACTGCAAGTTCTTGTTTGATAATAAAGATTAATTTCGTGTCATTTAAATGTACATCATCTGTCTATTAATTGTTTTATTGAACGCAACGAGTAATAAAATTTATGTGAAGTTTAAAGTTCAAGTTAAAAAAGTAATTTCATCCCACCTATCCTTTGCATTTCAGGAAGTCGATTGATTAATATGCCAAAAGGAATTAATTGTAATGTGAATTTATTTAATGGGACCCATTAATTACAAGTAAATGATATCAACAAGGCAAGCATTCAAAGTTATTAATATCAACAATCATATGGAACATTTTTTGTATAATTGGAAAATGTTTTGGTAGCAGACCATCTAGTACGTAAACAGCTATCTTATTAAAATTTTTTTGTTTTGGATGACTATTCCCGGACGACCATGTACTTTACTCGGAATATTTAATACGTTTTCACTTCTAAGTACAATAATTTCACAAAATTCTGGTTACTGCTACTAGTATAAATTTAGTTTGTGTTTTCCTGAAACACTTTAGCAGAGATACGCATAAAATAATACAAAAATGACTTCATCTGAATGCTAAAAATGATGATAATGGAATATTATAAGTCTAAACATAAGAATAAAGACGTTGCTATTAGTAATGTATTCATTCACCATCTTACGCTTTTATCTCCTTTTAAATGATTGGGTGAACTGAAAACGTTTCTTCTCGATATTGTACACATCCTTTCGCTAAATAAAAATCAGTTTATGATGAAAAATGGGAGCTACATAAATCTCCAATAGAGGACACAAATAAGCGAAAATATATGAGGTAGGAAGCTATGTTATGGAAAAAAACCTAAGGAAATAGTGGAAACAAGCCGAAGAAGTCTGGGTAAGGAAGAGAAGCAAATAAAACACACATCTCCGGCTGGCGGAGAGGAGCTAAGCCTGTGTTATTGGCTGTCGCAGCAGTATCTGCGCAGCCCGAGCAGCTCTCACACTTTTCATTCTTAATGGCATGCCCACTCCTCAGTCCAGCGTCTGTTGCTGCATCAGCCATATGCGACAATTTCTGCCATTTCTTTACCTAATTGTATTTTATTTCAGTTGCTTAAGCTCCTAAGTACTTTCGTGCAAACATATATTTTCTTCTTCTCACACAATTATTAACTCTGTTGACCTGACACGGCTTCTGCGACTGGTATACTTATATCTGCTGTTCAACACTTCCAAATGTTTTTCTGCCAAGATATTGTGAAATGCTATTATTGTTACCTTCTTTCCTCGTCAAGAAAATTGTTGATTCTTAGTTTCATTCTAGCAGACATTGCTCTTATTACCTCTCCCTGCTCAGTTGTTATTTCTTGTATGTCTCTAATATGTTTCATTGGGAGAATCGGTTTTGTCACAGTGGGAGATGATAACTTCAATCAGTTTTGTGAATACGTTTATAAAATAAAACTTTTTTCCTTGCTTCTTGGTGGAGTCAAAGACTAAGTTACAATCAAATGTGCTTTCCGCATCTATGGCAAGATTGTTAGTAAATTGTCTATAACGGGTGTAACGTTCTGTGTACACATGCGTCCAGAACCAAATGGCTCGATCTCTATTAAATGAAGAAGGTTAATAACGGAATATTGTATTTTTTGTCGCTTTACGTGTTTCCTCTCATCGCAGCCGTCAATTTTGGTATGTGATCAGTTAATTTCCTTTTCCTTTATTATTTGTATCGTCTAGAAGCCGCTTCCTTTTTCCTTAGTTATGTTAGGCGGCTACAATGAGGGCGTACTGCACAGTCAGTAAGAAATGCTGTCACAAGGTCATTACGACCACACAAGTTTACTTACGTTAATCATATTATTACCAACATTTGTAATGAATTTGGTGTAATGTTTGTTCACAGATACATCAGAAAAAGACAAATGTGTAACCATTGTTTAATAAGAATTGCTTTGTTTACCACTTTTCTCAGAGATTTCTGAAAACGTAATGTGTCACAGAGTTATAAAATGCGTTACTAATGGTAGTAATCCCACTGCTTCACCACTTAGATTCCTGAAAGTACGGATCATAAAATTATTATTTTTTTGGCATAAAAGATGTCATGAATAATAAGCTGCCCCTTATAAGAAACTTTTGTGATAATAGCAGTGGCATTTGAATGCGCTAATCGGATTTAAGAGGAACATACTAAAATTAAATTTTGATAAAACGCTTTACATTATGTAAGGAACAATAAATTGTTGCAGTACGATAATTAAAAAGCGCTATCTGGTCCGAGCTACTCTCCCGTGTTGAGAGTATGTTTCAAATTGAATTCACTGACAAAAGGCATATATAAAATGAAGAAATTCAGTTGGAAAAACTATTTTTTCTGAAGCGTATAGTCTGTAAAAATCACTGCTTAGCTATCTTTAAAAAAATCACTGTACTTTTCTTGTAACCATTAACAGGCTACATGCAACTGTAAATTCTGAAACAATTTTCGGATGAGTAGTTTCGGAAATAGTAGTGAGGAATACTATTTTTTATGGGTTTCAGCTACTGCTTCCGCAAATAGTGGTATACTATTATTATTACTCCGCGATTCACTAAATGTGTGTGGCGGAGGGTGCATTGCACCTATCGAAAAGGGTGATGGTTTGGAAGGGATATGCGGGATATGGAAGTAGGTGCCCATGGGCTATTGTGAGGAACCATCCCAGCATTCACCTGGATTGATCCGGGAAAACCAAGGAAAACCCAGATCAGGATGGGCAGTCTGGTGGCAGATGGGAGATCGGAGGTTCCCCGGTTCGAATCCAGGGCACGGTATGGAATTTCAAAGGCTGTTAACCCAACCTTCGAATTTGGTAACTTAATAGAGTTTCATAAACCACAAAAAATTAACGGGGTAAAGTCTTGGTTAAAAGAAGAAATGCTTGATATTGAGGCTTTCCCTGATAGGTGTAGGGTGTACCGTAGAGACAGAGGAGGAATTGTTTAAGGCGTTTTCACACTGGTTAGTAAATATTATTACAGTTTATGGGTGTTCATAGATGATAGTAAGGCGTTAATAGGAGTAGACTTCTGGGGTGCAGCAAAAGAAAACATTAGAGTCTTGGCTGCCTACCGTATTTGAAGAATGAATCATGATTACGAGGCTCTTGGTGAGAAATTAAAATCGTATTCAGAGTTCGGAGCAGAGAATGGAATGGTCATTATTGGTGGTGACTTAAACATACCATGTGTCAACTGCAGAGAATTAAGACATATAACACAAAGAAACAGTGGTTTACAAATATGTTAGTAATTGAAGGAGGTATTACACAAGTAGTAATGAACTACACATTTCACAATAAAAGATATACTTATCTCACGCTAACAAAGATACACGTTTCACAGACAGATGCCACTCTTCACTTAACCTTTTAGTACTTAGTATGACTTGGCAGTAGGTATAAAATGCTTGGAGTCAACAAGAGCATGCGGCCGTAAACCATTTCTCCAAATTTGACTATGACTAAAACTCATCACAGACAGCCAACTGAAAAATGTTGGGAAAGGGTGGCGAAGATGAAAAAAAAGACGTGATGGTTGGTCTACGCTTTTCTCTTATAACAGGAATAATACTGACATTGGAAAAGCTTTTAGCAATGCGTTACAAAAGTTTTGTCATGAAAAGAATTTTATATATTAACTGATTAAGTATACACCGCCGTATATAAAAATCGATTTACCTCAATGGGTCTTACACCGTACAGGTTTTATCATAATGGGGCCAATAACAGAAGGATGTTAACACAGTCTTGATGCCACTTTTTTCCACTGTACAATTACTTTGTAAATCCACTCTCGTCACAATCGTCGGATACTTTCGTAATTTGGTCCAGGTCACGCAGGAACGCCAAATCAACACCCGTTCTCTTTCGCCAACACACATTAGTTATTTGAACCAGTTCAACAGTATCCTCCGTCATAGCGAAATGTAAATCATTCGTAAGAATGGATCCATCCCTGTAGATGTGAGCTCAACATATCAATTTATGTAAATACACAGGTATACCAGAGAGAAATAGTATTCGCCGGGATACTCTATATTATAAGAAATTTTGTGTAATTTATGAACTAAATTATTGGCCAAAAATATACCCCCTCGTTGGTATTATCGTCACCAAGGAAACGTAGCACGGATGAGTAAACTATTTTTCTGAGCGTATCAAAGATGTCATGGTATCACAAACAATTAAGTGGTAGAAGTAATAAACTGTGGTCTGAAACGAACTTCAGTTAGTGAATTCGTACAGGATAAACTGCTTTCTGCTTCAAGATTTTTTAATTTTTTTTTAATTCGTTCAGTATTATATTAATAGTTCTGTGTTTTAACAATGGATGTTACGGCCTGATCATAGTGGATTTGACCGAGCCATTTTTTGCAGTTTTCACACTGCAGTGAGAACAACTGGTAATGGGCTCAGTATCATCGGATTTGTGTCCTCCATAGTCCAACGCTTCCGTCCCATGACCTTTTATATTCCATTCTGCGGAAAGCTGAGAACAGCAGTGAACATTAGGCAGCTAGTAAATGGAGTCGCCGCTTCCGTGTTCTCAGTATAGAACACACATGGACCGTGCGGAAACGTAATTAATACCAACAACGTTTAGATTTCATATTCTTTAAATTTCAATTTTTTTTTTTTTTTTAAATAATCACAGCTGGATAGAATACTATGTATATACTGTGTATTCACAAAATAGCACAGAGAAAATTTTTTCATTCAACTGTGTATCAAATTATACCATCCAATGTGTCTCAGTGCCTTAAGACTCCTCAAACTGCATCAGGGAGTTACTACGGAGGAGGATCCCCGCGTTCAGGCCGTCCTCACTGCTGTTTTAGGCTGTTCTCCGCAATCACAAAGGCGATAGCCAAACGGCCCCCAATCTACACCTAATAAACAATACGTTACACAAACGAAATATATAAATATATTTTAATGGATTTAGCCGTCCGGCTATTTATCCATCATCGTGTATTGTTTTTTACTGTTATGTATGTGTTGTATTGTTACTGGTTTTTATATTCCGTTTTTAGTAACAAAATATATACCCAGAGCAAAGAAACATAGTTACAAGCGGAAAAAAAAGAAACTATTCTTTCCGGGATCAGCAATAAGCTTGCCAAATCCCAAACACGTCGCATCCCAAAAATCCGATCCGCAATAAGGAGATAAGTGCAAAGAAGGAAACTGTCCATTGAATTATAAACGTATGTGCTGGCCAGTTCTTCGTAATACCTGTGACGCAATTTTAAACTTAACTGCTTTCTACTCATACGCTAGTGAACTGTAATGCAGAATTTACGCATTTATAAATTATAAAAATCAGTTCATTCTGCGTCTGCAGAATCAACCATCTTCACAGAAGCCAACACTGATGAGCTTCCTGGAATCTGTGAGAAAATCTCCATTGTTCCATTTGGCCCTTCTTCAAACTAAAGCTGATACTCGGAACCGCCAACTGCAATGGTTGGTGTTGTAACACTTAAAATCACCTTTAGAGACAAGTTTCCATAGATTTTTTTTTTTGATTTTATTGTTTTTTTTTTTGCGTATTGCAAGATTTTAATTTATCTTCACAGTCCACCATGGGTTTTGTACAAAAATTATTCAACCATCAGTGTATTCTGTTTCCTGGTTCAATAATTGAAGAAAGAATGGAGAGAAATTCTGCAGTGATTAAATTTGAAGTTAAATCAGAAAGAATCTATTTTGTTTGTACTGACAGTAGGCAAACAATGTTTTGTTTTGCTTGGGCTTTACGCCTCGTCGACGACGAGGTCATTAGAGGCGGGGTGGGGGGGGGGGCAACGAACGGGAATGAATTTGGCCATGACCTTTTGAAGGACGCATTCCGGCATTCGCCTGGAGTGATTTGGGGATACCATGGAAAACCCAATTTTGAATGCCCGGGCGGGGATTCGAACCCGCATCCTCCCGAATGCGAGGCCAGAAAATTAACCGTTTACCCACCTCGCTCGGTGCAAAAATTGCAATGAAGTTTTAAGCAATATACCATTGAAAACACAGAAGTTCTGGAATATCACAAGCTGCCTTACCACGTATGTAGTTATGGAAAGATGTGTTTAGTGGGGCATGTCGATTTCGCTTTGCACAGATTAATCACATGATTTTTTGTTAGACTATAAACAATGCCTTAACGCTATTTGTATTTTAGGAGTGTTCAAAATTATCTATTAGCGTTTATGTTTCATGTTGGTGGACTTGGACGTAGAAAGTTTGGATGTCCGCCAATCTCGTATAGAAACTGGATGCTCTCATCCTCAGTTAAAAGTCACTGCAAATTAGTATGTAGACTGGAGTTAACATTTGAAACAACCAGCACT
>JARYHS010010756.1:0-11000 GCA_031002005.1 Vandiemenella viatica | reverse complement strand
TGTGTAGAAATAGAAAAGGAAATGGTCCCAGGTAAAGTAAATGTTGCCTACAGAAAGATCAAACAGAATTTTGGAGAAATGAAGAAAAGAGATATGAACATTAAAGCTGCCGATGGGAAACCTCTTTTAAGCTCAGAAGATAGAGCTAACCGATGGAAGGAATACATTGAAAAACTGTATGTTAGGGACGACTTGAACAATAGTTAATGGAAAAGGAAGGTGATGTCGACATTGATGACTTAGGAGATCCTGTTTTGAGGACAGAATTTAATAAAGCTCTGAATGACTTGAAAGCAAATAAGGCAGTTGGAATCGATGAGATTCCTTCAGAACTTCTTAAATCCTTAGGAGAGGAAGGAATCAAAAGATTATTCAAGCTGATATCAAAAAGTTATGAAACAGGAGACATTCCAACTGATTTTAATAAAAATATCATCTTCACACTTCCAAAGAAAGCACAAGCCGACAAATGTGAGAATTATCGCACCATTAGTCTAACATCACATGCTTCAAAATTACTGACCAGAATAATATACTGAAGGATGGAAAGGGTAGTAGAAGAGATAGTAGGTGAAGATCAGTTTTGGTTTAGGAAAAATCGCGGTACAAGCGAAGCAATTCTGTTTTTAAGATTAATACTTGAAGGGCGGATCAAGAAAAACAAAGATACTTTTATGGCATTTGTTGATTTGGAAAAAGCGTTTGATAATGTTAGGTGGGACAAGATATTCAAAATTTTAAAGAAGTCAGGTCTAAAATATCGAGATAGAAGAATACTCTATAAACGATATAAGAATCAAGTGGCTATAAAAAAGTAGAGAATCATGAGAGACATGCATCAGTTAAAAAGGGTGTGAGACAAGGTTGTAGTCTATCCCTGTTAATATTCAACTTGTATGTAGAAGAAGCAATGAAGAAAGTCAAAGAAAAATTTCCATGTGGCATAAGTTTTCAGGGAGAAAAAATCAGTATGCTACGATTTGCTGATGACATTGTCTTGTTAGCAGAGAGGGCTGAGGATATTGAGAAGTTACTGAATGGCATGAACAAAGTACTGAAGGAAGATTTTGGACTGAATATAAATCAAAGCTAGACAAAAGTGATGAAATGTAGCAGAAATGATAGCAATACTAGTAGATTAAATATAAAAATAGCATCGGATGCAATAGGAGAAGTAAGTGTATTCTGTTAGATGGGATGTAAAATTACAACCGATGGCCCTAGCAGGAATGATGTTAAAAGCAGAAGAGCACTAGCAAAAAGAGCCTTCGTGAAAAAGAGAAACATTTTAGTTTAAAATATTGATCTAGGAATTAGAAAGAACTTTTTAAAACTCTTTGTGTGGAGCACAGCACTTTATGGTAGCGAAACATGGACTTTAGGAATACCGGAAATAAAGGAAAATTGAAGCATTTGAAATGTGGTGCTACGGAAGAATGCTGATAATTAAGTGGTCTGACAAAGTAAGAAATGAACGAGTTTTGGAAATGATGGGTGAGAAAAGAAGTTTGTGGAAGAAGCTTACGGAAAGAAGAGACAGGTCATATTTTGAGACATGCTGGATTGGTTAATTTGGTAGTGGAGGGAACAGTCGAATGTAAGAACTGTAGAGGAAGACGGAGATTAGAATATATGAAACAGATAATTGAGGACGTGGGCTGTAAGGGATATGTAGAAATGAAGAGGTTAGCACAGGATAGGAAAGGATGGAGGATTGCATCAAACCAGTCGAAAGACTGACGACAGCAAAAAAAAAAGAAAAGAGGAAATACACTGTGACTTGATAGAACAAAGGAGATGTAATACACCTCCTCAGCACCGTATTGACCCAAATAGGATTTGGGATTCACAGCCACCGGAAGCCGGTGGTGACCCCTCTGAAGACCCTGGACGGTCTTGATCATTCCAGAAATCGCATAATCGCATCTGATGGGCCAGACCTTAAGGAATTCCGGAGGACGTGGTTCCCGCTGAAGATCTATCCCAAAAAACTGACTTTTATTCTGTAGTTAGCAGTAGCGTAGTAAAATTTGTAATAAACTAGTGGTTGTGGGTTAATTAAGGGGATATGTTACTAATATTAGTTTTCTTTTATTTAAAAATTAACCTAAATGTAGTCAAGCACTTAAGTTTTTGTAATAAAATGCCTACACTTACAACAGTACTCTAACTATAAACAACAACTCACTTGATTTCGCTAGGTAGTGGAAATCTATGTAACAACTTAATCGTATTGTTATTGTAAATATGTCCTAATTTAGATACTAGATGTTAGGCTGTAAAAAGTTGTAACAAAATAAAAAAAAATATTCTCTTTTCGCTAACATGCAGGCAAAATTGTTTGACTGCTTGTCGATACTTAATTAGAGGGGGCACAATGTTAAAAAGTTACTATCTCTGTACATCAAGGTGTATATCTCATTCCAATGGTTGTTCAAATGTGCACTAGCAGCTTCTATTTAACAATCAATTTTTGGGTATTATCTGCTTGCGAAAATCGCTAGAGACCTTGTAATATCAAACACTATTGCAAGTCTATCAATCTTCGGACATGTATTAAAGTTCTTACAAATATAGGTATTACTGATGAACATTGAATTTTCTGATTAAATTCAATTTACCAAAAATAGTACATATATTATAATCTCAAATTCTGCTGTAAACAGAGAGGTTCAGAATGATCCTAGGACATTAACGCTATGTGGTACAAAAACGCAAGGCAGAGGTATGAAGACTCTTCGTTTAGGTTGGAATTTGTTTTGGCCTGTATTTTTTCAAAACCAATTTTACCAGAATAAATAATTAAATATGTAAAAACCTGAATAAAAATTAAACTGAATATGTTCACATGGGCGAAATCAGGTGATGTGGTTACACTAATCTCGACGGGAATATGACTGCATAATTATTTGTGTTAGAGTAAATTAATACTCTGGTACTCAAACCATCTTGAATAAACTTAACGTGTAGGAACTTCAGAAGAGTTATAAATTTGACTCACTATGCAAACTAATTTGCGTGTCGCATTCTGCAACCGCTCACTATAGAAGCGACGTGTGACTGTGCCACTAGAAATAGCCTTCAGCATCAGTAATTCAACTATGCGATGTATGCCTGAAGATTTGAGTTACTACTGTGACTAACAGTCAATCATTGGAGCTTGATAAAATCCGGATACTGCGATTAACAGAAAGAACACTAAAGATGTTTGCAGTTTATTGAAAATATAAGTGCCAGTTTCAGAAGAACTGAAATTCAGGACACACTAACACTCAGAATAATTCTAAAAATTAAGAGTGTATTGAATGTGGGTTTTTCTTGGGTATTTATTATGCTATTTATTAATCTGAATTAATAAAATTGATTCCCGTACTATACTTGCTGGTTACGAAATTAATTAATAAACAAATTTGTGTATTTAATTTTATATCCACTGATGAATATGAAATTAATTATGGTTCAAGGAAAAAGGGTGATGATATTTGTATTTCACTAACGGAGCTGTCATTACCTGACATTTTTGTTACTCGTGTTTACAGCTGATATGAGTAATATGAGAAATTATTCATGTTTCTTGTACTCATATTAGCCGACAAATGACAACATCTAAAAGATCACGACACATAGAAAAGAAATGAATGCATTTAGTATATTACACAAGATTTTAAAAATTCCTCCAAATGATAGATTGAAATTAACCCGTTAAACACAGAGAATTATCATTGCAAAATGATGTTATCTTATGCTGGTGCAACAAGCATGAGATCAAGGATGCCAGAATGCTTCGAAGTTTGCATTCACAAATAAAGTTATAGAAAGTGAAAGAGTATGGTCCGTTTTTCAACACAATTAATGTTTTTTCGAACCTAGTGCAACATTAGGCCAGGTAATAGAGGATATAGGTTCTCTTTGTAGGAGTTTCACTAGTGATAGTGGGAGGTGCGGGAAATAGTATTGATAGAAACGCGAGTTAAAGTATAGAGAGTGACCTGAGGAAGGTGGAGAAGGAGGCACAGCATACCAGGGTGGAGCTCATGCAGGTTCTAAGTCGCCATGACCGGCCACAATTGAACTATGCTGTGAGGCGGGTTAATGTGGAAACGGAAGTGCTACTTGGGAAAGGCATTAGTTCTGTGTTGGGGGTTGTGCCTGTGAACACCATTGGTAGGTGGGGTTTCACTAGGCATGGCCTACATCTAAATAGAAGGGGGAAGGGAGTACTTTCTGAGTAGTTAGCTAAAGCAGTGAGGGAGCCCATTTCCAGTGTTGATGGGGTCAGGACTGTGCCTTTTTTAGGTTAGGTTCTGCTGGTGAAGGTACAAAAATAGATTATCAAAGTGATACTGATTGTAGATTCACGATGGGGAAAGTCACAGATGTTAAAGAAATAGATGAAGTGGCTGAAACAATAACTGACTGTGGTAAAAGTGGAAAAGAGGAGATAAATTCTGAAAATGTAAATCCAGTAGTAAGGGTGTTAATGGTAAACTGTAGAAGTATAATGAACAAAGTAATCGAATTTACGAATTTAATAAAAATACACGAACCACAAATAATAATTGGGGTAGAGAGTTGGTTAAAAGAAGAAGTACTAGACAGTGAGGTTTTTCCTGATGGTTACAGAGTGTACCGCAGAGATAGAGGAACAATTGGTGGAGGAGTTTTCATACTAGTTAACAATTAATCATGCAAGTTTCCTTGCCAAGACCATTAAAAGAAATGAACTCAAAGAATCAAAAATGCTCAACCTCTCTTTGTTAGGAGAAATGAGTTACCATTTCATGATGAAGACTGCAGCGGCAAAGGCGGTAAAGAAGTAATATTAGCTTATATCAACTCAAGCTAACAGTCAATTGAAAGTACAACTGTAGACACAAAGTCGGACAGTGGCACACCATCCGCTTACGTTAAATTGCATCTGCTATCCTCAAAGTCTTGTAACGTAATGCCACGTCTGTTTTTTGCTGATCTTGCAGCTCATCCATCTTTTTCTCCCTCAATCTTCACCAAAACACGCCTCTCTCAGTAGTACTCGGCGGCATAGTAACAAAATTCATATAATTTTAGGTCATGTATTAAATTTGATTTTGTTGACTGGTCCGCTAAGAAATTCTATCCATCATCACGCAATCTTTATTGGCTGGAGCTTTATATCACTCTCGCTAGTTTACGGTGTCTCCTGTTTATAAAATTTTCCTGCCGTTCGAAAGTCAATGTCTGGTGATATTGTATCCTGCTATCTGCGGAGCTCACATCCTTTGATTTGCGGCACTCTGAGGAAAACATGGCCGATTTGTTATTCGGGAGAGACTTACCTATTGTGTGGGGTCACCAATTATAGGACGTCATTGAGGACTACAGAACTTCGGTCGTCCGGATGAGCCACCAACTTGAAATTTCATACATGGGAATATTCCTTGTAATATTCGTCTTTGCCATTATTTTAATACATTAAAATTGTATAGGGCGACCAATTTTTGTAATCCTACTACAAGAGGCAAATCAGGAAAAGTTAGGAATGTATACCACTGAGCTAGTCTGTCCGCCACTTGTAGATTTCAGGTAAGGTAACAGTCATATTAGGCCCAATTCACACAGAAGGGACGTGGCGCGGACGTCGGGCGGAGACGGGGTGCGGACGCGGCGCGGACGTGACCTATTCAGTCCAAACAGAAGAGACGCAGAAGGGACTCGCGCGCGACATGGCTTCTACCATGACTTCATCTGACGATGAAGATATTTTAGCCTTACTACATTTAAATCATATTCAATAGAAGAGGAGTTTCTGGGTTCATCCTTTGTGGCTGAAGAAGGGGAGGATATGGAATTTTTGACGTGATGAAAGAGTTGGAAATGTATCCTGAACGTTTTTAAAATTTTTACAGGATGTCTCAACTATGTTTCTATTATCTACTCAACAAAATTAAGGATGGCATACAGAAAAAAATCTACCAACTGGAGAACGCCAGTTTGTGCAGAAGAGAGGATGTTAATTACATTAAGGAAAGTAATCAAAACACAAACCTTTATTTGAAAAAAAATATACTAAAACGAAAGAAGTCTTTCAATGTATAAATATCTGTTTTCACATCAGTCTCTGCAGTCTCTGTGCTTGATACCTAGTATGTCTCCTCGATTTGATGATAATGTAATATAAAGTGGAGATGTCGATGTGCCGATACCAGCATCAGTTGTTGGCGTTATCAGGATAGTCGTCACTGGTTAGACGATAAGTCCGAAGCATTCTGTTCAAAATTCCTATTTTGATTTTACGTTTTTGTTGTGCTATCATAGATTTCATATCTGCCAAATTTTTTGCAAAAAAAAACTATATCTGGATCAAGTTCTAGAGCTTCTGGTTTATGTTTATTTTTTTTAACAATTTATATTTTTGTTGAAAGTATTTCAACGTTTCTATAAACTGTGGAATTTACCCAACTATATTGGCAGTGTTGATGGAAAACACATCAGAATAAAAGCTCCGCCATAATCGGGTTCCGCCTTTGTCAATTACAAAGGATTCTATTCTACAGTATAACATCCGCATCTGTCACTGCTAACAAGCAGTGACAGATGCGGATGGCTTATTTGTTACTATAGACATAGGCGAATACGGCCAAAACAATGATGGTCGAGCGTTTAATCGCAGCAATTTTGAAGAGTTCTACAACAACAGGGCCTTAAATTACCGGACTCTGCCCTCTTCCTGGAGAAACAATGAACATCCCATTCTATTTTATAGCTGGTGAAGCATTCCCACTGCAACCAAATATTATGTAACCTTTTTCTCGCAATCAATTATCAAACGATAGCAGAATATTCAACACCAGGTTATGTAGAGGTAGGAAATGTGTGGAATGTGCTTTTGGCGTATTAACTTCAAAATTCAGGGTCTTAAATCTTTATGTATATAAAAATCTCGCGTCACGATGTTTGTCAGAGATGAACTCCGAAACTACTTAACTGATTTTGATGAAGTCTGGCTTACTGTGTGTAATTTGGTCCAACTTAAAAGATAGGATAGTTTTTATCTCGATTATTAACCTTTATATTTATTATTTCGAATTAAATGTTCGTTCAATGTTTGTCATAGGACAATGGTTTGTAATTATTTGTAAGGGCAGTAAGTTCGAGCGTTATGGTGGCTGAGTGGTTAAGGTGTCTGACTTGAAGTCTAAAGGTCCATGGTTCGAATTCCTGTGCCGGCGGGGATTTTTATATGCACTTAACTCGGCCTTCACCTCTGGCGCAGGGGTAGAATGTGCAGCAAATAGAAACCCTGTTACCAGGTCATTACGACCACACGAAATTATTATTATAGTTCCATAGGTATCTAACAGATGGCGATGTATTAATTTATCGACACAACACTTGGTTATCTAGGTTGGGTAACTATCCAGTAGATGGCGTCGTGTTTCGATTTATTTATGTTACAGTCTACTCCACGTCATATGTGTTTATGTATGACGTAACCCAGTTTCGCGAATTTTTCGTGTAGTATCATTATTATAATAGTGCTGTGTATTGTGTTGTGACAAAGTAATTACACACATGAATATAACATTGAAGAAAACGTTACGATAAATTCAAAAACGTGTAAGTATTTGTTGCTTGCTTCTCATTTTTCTTCTTCTTTTCGTTATGGCCAGCTAGGGACCACGTGTCAATTTCAATTCTTTCCCTGTTGTTTTTTTCTTTCTTCTTCTCCGGTACTCCTTCATTATTGCACTGTATTTTCTCTTTCTCTCTTCAGACCATTTTGCACCCGTTTTTTTTTTTCTCCTCGCTACCTTGGAATCCTGCCATATTCGAAATCTGCTTTCGAAAATATTTTCTTTCCATACTGTTCACTGCTATTATTTCGTTTCAAATCTTTCTTAACCTCTTGAATCCCAAAAAAATATTTTAATACTTTTTTTTGCTAGCCTGGTTTCATCCATGCGATAGATGTGTCGAAAAAAATCATTCTCCCTTTTTCTGACTGATTCTGTTATTTTTTGAATGTTATTATTTATTTCCTCATTAGTTCTTGTCTTCATTGTACTGTATTTTTCAATGGACCCAAAATTTTCCTTATAATTCTCCATTCCAATACTCCAAGCTTATCCAATTTCTATTTTAATAGCGAGCAGTCTGGTTGCTTAGTGGTTAAGGCGTCTGACTGGAGATTGAAAGGTGCCCGGTTCGATTCCCTGTTTTGGCGGCGATTTTCATAGGCATTTAACCCGATTTTCCCCTCTCGCACAGCTTGCTGTGTAATGTCAAGTACGCCCATGATTCCTCGCTCTACTTTTTCCGATGAGATTAACTCATGTTTAAAACAATCGTTTTTATGGTGGAATGTCGAAACACTTCGTTTGACAATGAACATGCTAGTATAATTGCAAAATGATCCATCGGCACAAGTATTTTGTAAGCAATTGCTGGATATTGGAAACGGTGAAATAGAACTCCATCGAAATACACAATACATCAAATTACCAGACAAATTCTGCACTTTTGTTCACTCAAAAAATGAACTAATTGAGAGTGTGTTTCAGGATATATCAAATAATTACTCACATCATAATTTGCTCAGTAATCGTGCTATTTTGACAGCAAAAAAATGTTGATGTCAACAGTTGTTTCCAGGTGATCTGATATCTTTTAAATCAATAGACACTATTGTAGATGACAATGAAGCCGTAAATTTTCCAACTGAGTATTTAAATTCTTTGGTTATACCAGGAATGCCACCACACAAACTTCCGTTAAAGATTGGTTCACCGATTATTCTACTTCGGAATTTGAATCCATCTGGATTATGCAACGGTACACGTTTGGTTATAAAAATGATCACCGGAAATTTTCTTGAAGCAACTATTTTGACTGAAAAGTTCAAAGGAGAAATCGTTCTGTTGCCACGTATTCCAATGATACCGTCAGAATCTCCAATACCATTTAAAAGGCTTCATTTTCCGATTCGTTTGACTTTCGCTATGACCATAAATAAGTCTCAAGGCCAAACAATGTCCGTTTGTGGCTTGGACTTGGAAAATATGTGTTTCTCCCATGGGCCTGTCGCCTGCTCACGTGTGAGGAAACCATCAAATCTATTTGTATTAGCAAAAGACAGGCTAACCAAAAATATTGTACACAAATTAGCCCTTTGATAAATTAAAATTATAAATTGTAATAATTTAAAATAATGAAAATAAAGGTTAAAAATGTTTAAAAATCAACTTCCTCTACCTCATTTATAAAACTGAAATTTCAATTTATAAATAAATAAAAAATAATTTATTTATTTTTATAAATATCAATTTTTATATATTTTCAATTAAGTAATTTGTAATAAAATGTAATTAAAATTTTTTATGCTCGATTGTCCTTAATTTCAACTATCCGAAACTCTCTACCAATTACTTTTGAATTTTCAAATCGACTAAAACGTTTTTTTTCTTTATTAGTGAATATTAATTTGATTACATTAGGTAGTTTAGAATAACATTGATCCAACGTACTATAACTACTGAGTCACAGCAACGCGTGACCGGGTCAGCTAGTACATTAATATGTTGCTCTCCTTCTAAAACTGATTTACTGATTCAAGCCATGTGCGTTTTGCACAACGCAATACGGAAATACGATGGTAAATTTTCAATACCTCACATTGAAAATATTGTAATAGGAAATCCAATGACCGAAGGAAATCCAAGAAGACAAAATGCAAAATACGTAAGAGAGTATTTGTGCAAGTACTTCGTAAAACGTGCACCCATTCCGTATCAGGATAGATATTGTGTATATTAATAACAGTTGCTATAATCTGCTTTTTTAGAAGCTATTGACCACCCTTGTATGTACCTAACAGTAATAAATTTTAAAACTTTCCTGCTTCATTTAATTCCTTAGCGATTTTTTGCCAGCACTGTGCTGTTCATTACGATTGCAATAATCTGAACGATTAAAATCGTACAGTTCGGGAAACTTCTCAATGATTTCACAGAATTGTATATTAAACTCAAAATCATCACGCATTTTTATAACTGCGAGAATGCGTCCCCTGGAGGTCCGCGCCACGCGCCCGTTCACTGCGCCCCTCGAGACTTCGAAGAGTCGCGGCGCGGACCTCAAAGGGGCGCGCCCGCGCCCCGCCGCCACTGTGTGAATTGCGCCATTTGTTAAAATTGGAGCGACCTTAAAATGCGCCGCGTCTCCGCCCGACGTCCGCGCCACGTCTCTTCTGTGTGAATTGGGCCTTAGATCCTTCTTTCATGCATAATGTTAATAATAATTTGAATAATGTGTTCCATTTAGTCATGGTAGTAAATGCAGTACCAGGTAGGTCAACATGAGATGAAAATAAATGCAAACAAGGGTAAGCTTATTAGGTACCCTGATAAAATACTAAAGCTTGATTATGATTATAACGTGTGGAAAGAATTTCTTGTTGAAAACCTGGAAAGAACAAACTTTGGAATAACATTTGATACCAAACTCAACTAGGCATGACAAATTCCTGAGGTAGTAGGAAGAGGTTACAAAATCCTTCACTTATTGGAGAGAGCGACAAGGGGATCTACCAGAGAAGTAAAAGAATTGGGTTACAAACCTTTTGTCATACCATTACTTAAATATGCTAATATGGGACCCACATTTGGGTATCAAATACATCAGTTGTGGGGTCGCAAAGAAAGATTGCTTGTTTTACTCCGGAAATTACTGGAGAACACAGTCAGTAACTGATATGGTAAAAGAGCTGGAATGGGATTCATTTTAAGACAGGAGGAGGGTGAAGAGAGTCATGGAAGTTTACAGGGAGTGTTCCTGTATTGTTGGTTAGGCATGGGAAGATATTGGTGGAAGAATTAAGAGGAGTGCATGGAAGATGACCATGAGCACAAGCCCGCACTTTATATCAGGCATAAGGGTGAGGGGAGATATTCTTTCGTAGGTAAGGAGGTCAGGGGTCGGAATAAATTATCAAGAGAGATTACCAAAAACGCAAAGTTGAAATT
>JARYHS010010752.1:0-15189 GCA_031002005.1 Vandiemenella viatica | reverse complement strand
GTTTTTGTGCCCATTTCTCGTGTTTCTCCGGCCAAGCAATATGGCGGCCTCCCCTCCCCACCTCTCTCCACCCGGTTTCACTCCAGTATGTGGTGAAGGTCCCTTGCGTCGTCTCCATATATTCCTTCCTCCATGGCATAGTGTTGTTATCTAAGTTAAATAACAATCTCTGACGCTGGCCAGCCCAGCTGTTGATTGGGCACCTGCATCGTAGCATGGCAGGGCGCGGGGCAATGAATGTGTCGCGTCGTATCTCGCGAGTACTGGCTCTCTGTGCACAAGATAAAGTAGCTTGTGAAGTCTATAGGAAATTTGTTTCAATGAAAAAAAGATGTTATAAAAGTTGCGACAGGAAACGGTATTAATCAAATTCAATAGAATAGTGTTTTTCATCTGTAGTCTACCTCAAAATACATCTCAATTTTTTTTATCCGAGCAAACGGTTAGCTTGTGTAGAAACAATACCACGCCGTAATCCACCAGTGGAGGGGTTAGCTCACCCTAGGCTGACCATTACCCAGGATAATCAGTAGCTAACGTTTTATGATCTTACTTCAGGATAAAGGATGGTATTACCTTTGCGACATACCATTTGAAACTACAGGAATTTCTAATGCAGTAGTGCGGGAACTACAATCTTTAGGACTAGCCACACATAGTTGGTAAATACCAGAATCCAATTACTTCTTTTAGATAGTAAGATAATCCAAGTCAACAGGAAGAAGAAAAGGTGTTTTTTGGACAGTAAATCAGTCAATTAGTAATTTACAATGCTAAAATTTGAACAACATACTATTAATTTTATTATCATTTTTTTTTTTTTGGTTGTTACAAAAATGTTTTAATGTAATATCTATGGTTACCAAAGAAGAATGAGGAGTTATAATCTGTGGAGTAGGTCAGAGAAAAGATGGATGGGTTGTTAAGAGAGAAAGAGAGAGAGAGGGAGAGGAGACGTGATGGATAGTTCTGTATGAAGTGTAAAGGTTGTGTATTATGAAGAATGTTGGTGTGAATGAAGGTTCATTTATTAATAATAACGAAGACAAGAACTAATTCATTAACAAATACCTTATAAAGTGTAGATGTTAATGATTTCATGTATACAGGACCCTGGCTTATTTTTTTACAAATCCGTTGCTGAATAGTATGGATTTTTGTTGTTAGTTTTGCATTTCATGTGCTTTGGTTGTATTTTTATTTTTATTATTTATTTTTATTAATGATGGCCTCGAAGTCTATTGAAAATACGGCCAGCTTCAATTTTTACATTAATTTTTACAATTTCTTCTTAACCTATTACAGTCATATAAAATGTCACCATGGATCATATAATAAAACAGTAATAACGATGTCTTGGTTTTTGGATTTTGTTAAATGTTGTAACTAGGTTGCCAAGTTACATCTATCCATTATTGTGTTGGCTACAGGGGCGTAGCTATCGGAGGGCTAGGCGGAACCGTGCACCAGGGCTACCAAGCTCAGGGGTCCCCCAAGCGTAGCTCAGGGAGCCCAAGCTCGGCTCAGGGGACCCCAAATTGGCTTGAGGGCTCAAAATAATTTTTTTTTGCACCGGGGCCCTTGTTAACCTAGCTACGCCACTGTTTGACTATTGACCCTGAAAAAGTCTTTGTTGTTCTTAGCTGTGTTGGCTGCATAACTAAAATATTTGTTTTCAGAAGTCTAGTAATCTTTTTTCGCTATTTTGAAAAATAATTTCATGTAATTATTAAGAATGAATGTTATGAGTAGTTGGTGGAAGATGATATTAATAACTCTGCCTGGCAAACCGATAGTTCTGGGAATATTGATTTTAATTTTGAAAATGTAAATCATTATGATGGCAGCGACAATGATTACCAGGTTCAAACTGAATTAAGCAGCTTTGGCAATAGTATAAGGAATAATGAATTGGGTAATGAAACTAATGATATGGTGGACAGAATTTGATAGAAAATGCATTTTCACCAGAGCCAGGTCGAACTAATGACACTCGAGAAGGAAATACAGATTGTAAGACTATTGCCTTTCTTGGGGTTGACATGATACTTACTTACTGTAGATCAAACTTCGTGCTTGCTAAAGTTTTAATTACTGACATACAGCACTAGAAGCCGGATAAATGAGTTCGTAGTCGCCGTCGGTCGCCAGATAGGGTCCAAACCAGTCCGATAAAAGTGTGAGGATAACTAATTCAGAGAAATCTTCAAGTATTAAGTAATGAAAATAGGTTCTCCACACATTTATTAGAATAAAGTACACGTCGAACCAGTTGGCCACTATCAGAATTTAGATGATAAGGCTATTGAAACTTCGTAATCCGTCGATTGCCAGGTTCTTAAAAAAAAAGGAAAGTTAATAATCCAAATCAGTCCACACTAAATTACTTTCGATGCCACACTTCACTGTTCTGGTATCTCAACACACTGTTCAAATCAATTTAAAACATACGTCGCAATGGTTAAACTAGTTCATTCTTCTTCTTACTTCATGCTACACCCGCACAGTTCGTATAGCGTCTCACATTACGCGACGCGAGCCGTCCGCTACCATACCTCGATAACGACTGACTTTAAACAATGTAGTCATGCGCTCACTTCGGAGCGGTGGAATGCTACTGTTATGTTACATTCCCCAACTACCAATTTGTGATAATTGTTCAGGTTTTTTTCCAAAAGAAACTGAAGAATTATCATTACAAAAAAAGAAAATAGAAAATTTACAAATACCAAGTTTCAAACACTCGAGTGTGGCCAACCTACTAACATAAGATACACAAAGCCATTTAACATATTTAAAAAAAAAACAGGCACACAAACAACATCAAGAAAACGTATAAAGAAAAAAAATACACGAAGGAACCACATGAAATTGTTATAGTTTTCGTGGTCACAGTTCTCAAATAGACTGTCAGCTCTCAAGAAAATAAAACTGAAAAGAAAGAACATATATATACAACATGACAAAAATAATATTTTCGCTTCTACCGTAGGCTCTATGGGTGGAGTCCTCGGTTTCGACACTGGTAGAGGTCATTAACCTCTATACGACTTTTGTCGAAGCACTTCACGCACTACACTGCACTACACAAAGCCTACTGTTGTTGCTGCTGCTGCTTTGGCATATTTCAGGCAGGGTAGGGTAATTGGAAATGTAGATTTATTTCGCTGGCTTTAGCCGGAAAAGTCAAGGATTTATTCGCCGAAGCGGTGAGGAAATAGGCATACGCAAAAAATTAAGAAAAATAAGGATAAAGGGTGTCCCCTCTTTTAGTCAGATAAATCTTCTGGTAACATCTTGTAGGGTTTAAGGGAAATAACATTGAAGGTACCCCTGATCCTTTGACTAACAGGGTACACTAATACATAGGAATTTTTCCTAGGGCAACTAGCAATCCGATACGGGCCTTCATACAAATACTTAAACTTACTAATTTCTTTGTTTATGCTAGAGGACTTATAATGCGTCTGCGCCAGTACCAGATCACCCGGCTTATAGTCGATCGCCTCCCCTCTTTGATCATGCCGCTTCTTCCTCCTCTGAGCTTGCTTCTTCATCTGCTGTTGAACTGTCTTAATCAACTCTTCACGGTTCACTTGACGAGTTGTAGGAAACTCTACGAATTCCGTTACAATACGGAGTGCCTTCTCGCCGAACATGACTTCCGGCGGCACTACCGAGGTAGAATCATGTGGTATGTCATTAAGTATATGCTCCAAGTGCTCAACTTCAAGGGCCCATCTCTGATGGTTATCTGTGCAGTAACATCGAAACCACCTCCCTATTTCTCTCATTACTCGTTCAGAAACATTACTTTGAGGGTGATATAAGGAAGTTCTCACTACCTCTATCCCGACTTGCTCCAAACTCTCGGTCCATTTTCTGCTACAAAATTGGGGGGCGTTATCTGAGACGACCCTCCTAGGTTTTCCAACCTTCGGTACGAAATCGTTTAAAATTTTACTGGCCATCAGCTTGGCTGTAGCCCTCTTCACCGGGTACAATCGGACAAACTTTGAAAAAACATCAATTACGACCAGTATCTGTGTCACTCCACCCCTAGACTTAGGCAGTGGGCCATACACGTCAACTGCGACTAACTCCAATACATTTTCAGGTAGGATGCACTTCATCTCTCCTCTCCTCAACACATTATCCACCTTCGTCCTCTGGCATATGTCACATGTGGACAGTAGCTTCGCTATCCTCCTCGCCATATTAACAAAATAACAGTGTTCCTTGATGATTCGGTGACATTTACCAGGCCCAAAGTGACCGTAACTCAAATGATGATGGTTAATCAAGCTATCTACATATTTTTCTGGTATCCACAATTTCCAGTCCTTACTTATTTCTGAATTTCGTTGAAAGACTACGTCTCTATGAACACAATAATATTTGATAATTTTCCCTGGTAGTTGGGTTTTAAAATTTCTTCCTTAACCTCTTTAATCACTTCATCCTGTTCCTGTAAGGTCTTCATATTCTTCAGTAATTTTACAACTTCATTTTCTCCTGTCACCCCATGAATATAATGAATGTGTGCTTCTTGTGCTGGCTGAATATTATTCTTCCCTTCGACTAAACCGACAGGTAAACGTGAGAGGCAGTCTGCTACCAGATTTTCTGCACCAGGTCTGTATCTAATTTCAAACTCAAATTCCTGCATTAGTAAGGCCCACCGGGTCAGCCTCCCGTGTACCAACCTGCAGTTCATCAAAAAAGATAATGCCTTATGATCTGTGTATATCACGGTTTTTCTTCCTAGAAATAGTGCTCGAAACTTCTGGAAACACCATATAATAGCAAGAGTCTCTTTTTCTGTGGTATTATAGGACAATTCATGTTGATTCAACATTCTACTGGCAAATGCAATGGTTCTCTGCTCAATTTTCCCTCCGACCTTGACTTCTTGAAAAACCTGTGCACCGAGTCCGTAGTGAGACCCATCCGTGGCCACACACATGTCTAAGTTCCAGTCCGGGTGTGCTAACACAATCTTTTGTGACGGCTCTCGTTTAATTCTATTAAAATCCTCTTCACAACTTTCAGTCCAATTCCAAGGGGTCCTAGCCTTCCCAAGATCTCTGAGGTGCACACTATTCAGTGCCTGTCCGGGTATGAACTTTCTGTAATAACCGCACAATCCCAGAAAACTTTTTAATTGAGTCTTAGTAGTTGGTCTAGGGAATTTATTGATCGCCTCTACTTTCTTGTCTTCAACGGTTATCCCTTCAGGCAATATAACATGCCCCAAGAAATTCAATCTTTTCCTCAAAAATACACATTTCTTAATTTTTAAAGTCATTCCTCCCTTTTTCAAAGCAGTAAGCACTTCTCGTAGTGTCTCAAGATGCTCTTCTAAAGTTCGTGACGCAATAATTATGTCGTCGACATAGGTGTGGATTTTGTCTCTCAATCGCCTTCCTAACACCTGATCAAGTGCCCTTATAAAATTGGCTACAGCGTTATTCAACCCGAAAGGCAACACACGAAAATGAAAACATTTGCCTTCAAAACGGAAAGCGGTATATTTCCTCGAAGCTTCATCAATGGGTACTTGCCAATTGGATGCTGTTAAATCCAAGGAACTCATGTATTTGACACCATGAAATTTTTGCAAGATATCATCGACTGGTAATGGATGGTCTCTTTCAGTAACCAGAATTTTATTAAGCGCCCTTGCGTCCAAAACTAGTCTTATTGATTTATCAGCTTTAGTTACTGCGACCAAAGGGTTTACAAATGCACTATTTGATCGTTCGATCACACCCCATTCTAACATACGATCTATCTCCTCTTGTGCCTTGCTTTTCAGCGCAAAGGGAATAGGATAAGGTTTAACAGTAAATGGCGTGTCGTCCTTGACCTTAAAGTGGCACTGATATCCTTTAATTAAGCCAGGTTTATCTGAAAATATCTCTTGAAACTCGTTAATAATTTCCTGCACCCGCCCTTGAGCTTCTTCTTCATTTTCGAGCTGTTGTTGGGAGTACATTAAATCCTCACTGTCCTTTTCGACCAATAATTGTGATAGCTGCACTTCTTCCACACTAAGCTCATCATAGCATATAAACTCCTGCACCTCTCCTCTTGAAATGACTCTAACTTGAACCGCTTCCTTTCCTTCTTCACAAATTTTGGTTTCATAACTTATATTCACTCTTTTTCCTTCCGTAATAAATTGCAGACTATTCTCTTCCCAGTCTAGTTTAACCAATTTCTCGGCAAGCCAATCGACTCCCAGAATTTGATCAACGGTTAATTTAGGGATAACAAATGCTTTTATTTCAAGTCCTGTGTCCTCCAATCTCACCATCTACTCGAATTTGCTGGGTGATTCTTTTAATTTTACCCCCATTCGCTACCGTAACTGTCATTCCTTGTACCGAGTGTAAACATGCGTCAGGTTCATTCACAAGGATTTGAAATAGGCTTTCCGAAACACAGGATATGTCCGCGCCAGAATCTATCAAGGCTTCTACTTGTCGTGATTTAAATTTCACCAAAACAGTAGGTGTACGGGCTTCCTCTCTCCTTAAAATTCCTTCTTCTTTTAACAAATCTTCTCTCGGGTCGTTATTGTAGACTGAAAAGACTTGTGATTGGCGAGCCGTTTAGATTCGCTTCATTATTCAAATCTGAGTAGCAAGTGCTAGTACTGTCCGTTAATTGCTTGTCACTATATGGGGAATCTTCGTCCCGTCGCAACTTATTTTTACTCTTCCATTTTATTGACTTTCTGTCAATTCTTTTCTCTTCTTCATATACCCGTGGCTGCTTCAGTTTCCCACCATCTTCTTTACAAGTTCTGCAGTCTATTGGTATTGATCTTTCCTTTCCATAACTCTCTTTTGTTGACAGAAATGTTCCGCATTGTTCGTATACCGCGCCAGTGGCTGCCGCGTGCTTCAAATTATTTTTGGCACAGGTACCAACACTGTTTACGCCTTGACTGTTAGGGTGAAAACATGCCGAGCAGCTCGCGCTGAAGGTCGCGGCCGCGGTAGATGTTTCATCCACGTGAATCAAAAGCATTGTTAGTAATGAGTCAGCGCACGCCGAGGCGGTCGCGCTCGCCGTCGCTGCCGCCATTCAGCTGCAGGTCGATGCCAGAACAAACTATTTTGTTTTCTCCCCGCGGCCTAGCGCGTCGCTGGAGGTCTGCTTGGCGCTGATTGGCTGAGCTATGTCAAGGCCAACGCGATCCAGCTTCTACCCTTGAATACGCGCAGTTCGGCTTTCATTTCGTGCAGTTTTGTTTATCGTAATGAAAGAACAATTAATAAATGCAGTGTTTGCACGTCCTGCTTTATGGATAAACGCCATAATAATCACTGCAACAGATTCATTTTGGAAAAAGAGTGGAAGAAAATAGCCGCTGAACTTGGATTGACAGGTACGTAAATAAAAACTACTAATTTATGAACTGCAATCGGCAGTTTATTTTTCCATAAATGAAAAGATATTTCTTTCCAATAACTTTATATTTTTTGTCTTAATTAGCCTTATTAATTTTACCTAATTCCAAATATTGATTGATTTCATTTTTCACGACTGCAGATTTAAATAAATTTTAACAATCTACTGCCATTAACAATGCTATCTTATATGTATCATATAATTTATTTCATGAAATAATAGGTACAGCTTTCTGTAAATTGAACAATTACAACAACAAAAAATCAGATTAATGTTACAAGCAATTAGACAAAAACAGATTAATTACAAGTTGTTTGCCGTATGGTATCTGAAATAATTATATACTGTTAATGATTTGATTGACTATTCACAAAATACTCCATAAACTTATTACGAATTTCTTTTGCTCTTTTGGAAGATGGGTTATGTGAACGTGCAGGTCTCAAATTACATTTGTTGGAATATAAGGAAGTTCTGAAAAATCTGTACAGTATCCCTCTTTATCAATTATTATATTGTGCAAAATGCAAGCAGCTTGTATTAATATGTCAACAGTATTAGGATGAGTTTCAATAGTGCCACTAAAAATCCTCCATTTCGCAAATAGTATGCCAAAAGCACATTCAATCGTCTTCCTGGCACGTGATAACCTCTTTATTGAATAATTCTTGAGGCTCACCTAGAGACTGTTTGGGAAATGGTCTCATAATATTTTCTTTTAGTGGGTAAGCTTCATCTGCAATAAAAACATGTGGAACTTTTACAGTAGTATTTGGCAAGTATGTAGGACAAGGAATATCAAGTTTGTTATCCTCTAATAACAGACCAAGTGAAGAAGCCTGGAATGTTCCACCATCACTTTGTTTCCATAGCCTCCGACATCAATACACGTAAATTTATAATGATCATCAGCTACACCTTGTAATACAATAGAAAAAAAGTGTCTGTAGTTAAAAACATAGATCCAGAGTGTGGGGGACATTTTATTTTTACATGTTTTCCGTCCACAGCGCCGATGCAGTTAGGGGAAATCCCAAGTCTTCACGAATTGTTCAGCAATTTGTTTGAAGTACGAAGCTGAAGGATGCGGCATATGAATAGGCTGGAATGTGTTCCACAGTACCGCACAAACATCTTTAATAACTTTTTCCTACAGTTGTAGCTCCCATACGAAAAGAAAAAGCTAGGGTTTTGAAACTGCTTCCCGTTGCCAGGTATCTGAAAGTAAAAGCGATTTTTCGTGAAATGACAGAAGTACTGTACATATAAATAAACAAGTCATAACAATACTACAACAATCCCCGCTATCTAGATGTAGTTCAGACTATTATCATATTTCAGTAATAATAATAATCAGAGCATCTCTCCAACAGCAAAAGCAATTACAATCAATACTATATAATTTTTCTTTTGTTACAGATAAAATAGTTAAGCAAAAGTGGAAAAATTTGAGACAGGAATTTGGGAAACAATTCAAAAAATGTGTCAGATCAGGAGATGGTGCACCCGACGAGTTCCATAGTGACTGGCCATATTTCACCCTGTTGCTTTTTTTGAAAGACCAGTTTTTACCTCGCGAGTCACAGAGTAATGTGTCCATCGATACAAACGTCAATGTCACATTGACTTATGATTCAGATTCCACGGAGAATTCTGGTTTCCTTTGCTGAACCCATCTCAAGTCCTCTAGAAGAGGCTTCTCCTGAAAATTTTGTTAGCTCTGAATGTGCTTCAAACTATACTGATCATGGTGTAGAGGCATCTTCTTCATCATCTCAGCAAGATATGTCTATGACTTCTAAAGAAATGACTACAAGAACCGGTTACAGGAGACGTTTAACACCACAAGCAGCACTTGGGCAACAACTGCTTAACTTAGAAAAAGAAAGGTTCAATTGGAGAAAAAAATAAAGAATCAGCTACGAACCTCAACGATGAAGATATCGGGTTTTTCAACTCTTTGCTTCCTCATGTCAAACAGTTGAAACCAAGAGATAAATTATTATTCCAGTTGAAAGTTCAAACAACTATTGTTTGACATGGCTTATCCTGCAACTACTGGTTCGGATACTGAATCATCAAGTAACGACAGAAGGAAATACATATTCAACTCTGCAGAATCAACAGAGTCAAATTGAAGATACTGGATCATCTCCATACATATGGCCAACATCAGACTGACAGTTCATCCCGACAACAATTATAAATTTCAAAAATGTAACCATTTAGTTATTGATATTAATTATTTTTTAAAATAAAATGATTCTAAATATGACTTGAAAATGCTCTATTAACCGTAGGGTTGCCACCTTTTTTGTAATAATAAGCGTACATTTGAGTTTTGGGATGGCAAAAATAGAGTACGCCGTTTGTATTTTGAACACATATTTTTCAATCTTTTTGACACATTCAACAAATACCTTATTTTTACTAAACATTTTCACAGAGTCTGTACAGCCTATATTTAGATTAAAATATATGATAAGCTCATACTTTATTAAGTTAATCGAAAATGTTTTCATTAATCTCTGCATTTTGCATCCACGAGAAGAAAAATTCTCTCAGTAAATACAGAAGTGTCAGATACAGACAAAAGTGAGGAAATTGTTTTAAATAAATTTTTTAAAAAATCTTACTTTTATTGAATTTGTAATGCAATTATTAATAATTTGGCAAAACAGTAAAACTTCATATAAACGGTCCTTAGCAATTTACAGTTTTATGCTGGTTTAAAAACTTCAGTAACACACAAATGTTTATATTGAATGGGTGGATAATTTTGTTATGTACACAACACACAATAAACTGCAGTGGGCAAGTGGCACACCCCGCGAAACAAAAGTCTGTTTAAACAAAAAGTAAGTTTGCAGCCGAATTTGACCTTCTAACCCCAAGACAGCTGATGGCATCGTTCACTGCACTCGACCCATTCAATCGAATGCGCCAGAGTAACAAACAAATCCCAATGTTTCGTTCTAACACTATTTTTATAGGTAAAAAGTCAACCAGTGAGGTGAGAATGTGTATTGACTAAAAAAAATATTTTAACCTACTGTATTTCAGGTGGCCGTAATAACTTACGAAAGTAAAATAGAGAATGGATTGCAATCCTATCTAAACGGTACGTTACTTTCAATAACTATTTACGATAATTATCATTACCTTATGGTCACGACGAGTTTTTCCTCAGCGTGTATTGGGTTGGTGTGGTAATTGTTATAGACAATTGACTTTTCTAGTTCGTCCACGATCTTGGAGTAAATGTACTGAAAAGTTTCTGGTGTCATTCGCAGGTATGCGTGGAATCTATCTGGGTGATTTTTCAGTTCTTGATACAAATGGTGATATTCACCTAGCGTTTGTCTCTGTTCATTTATTGGGTGTGAACTGAACTGTCTGTTGCTAGCCGTAGAAAGTAGCCACCACTTTGTTGCTACTGACATGCCATCATCATCACTATCATTTTCACTTGCACGAATCATTGCAGCGTACACAGACTTAACTATTACTCGGGATAAACACAAAATCCAAACAATGTGCGATGTGTGGCACCTACGAAGGTTTGTAAAGCACTGTTGAACGCTAGCAGCTGTACCTCGAAATCGACAGCGAGCTACACGGCAACCATCTACCGCGACCTTCACGGCGAGCTGCGCGGCAAGCATCTACCGCGACCTACAGCGCGAGCTGCTCGGCATGTTTTTTTTTTCTTTTTTTCTTTTATTTTTTTTTTTTTTCCTTAGTGCATTCGGCAACGGAGGCCATACAGCCAGCTCAATGTGTATTTTCTCCAATGTATGGACGCCACAGGACGGACAAGACATTCACACAGACACACAACACTTAACATCCATGCCCGCGGCCGGATTCGAACCGGCGGCCTTCGGCACGTGGAGCTAGCACTCTAGCCCCTACGCTACCGAGGCCGGCCGGCATGTTTTCACCCTTACGCGTGTGTTGGCTGCCGTCGCGCTCGCCGGCTGCGCCGTCATGAAATACATAAGACTTCCGCACAACTTTAATCCCGCCCAGGCTTACTTCGCCTGTATCCATATTTTCCGAACCATCAATTCCTATTAACATCATCTCACCCTCGCGTAATTTCCTTTGTTCTCTCAAAATGTGTTCCTGAATTCTTTCGTTTTCAATTTCAAAAATGTCATCTTCGCCTTCTCCTCTGATCTCAGATTCTCCGACTTCCATTTCCTGATCAAATTCATTTTCATCTTCTACCTCATCCGCCTTCAATTCTTCACTTGTACTGGTTAATAAAATTTTCTCGTATCTTGTCGGTTCCTCTTCAACTTCGTTATTAAATACTGTATCGTATAGACATACTTCTGGTTGATCCTTTTTCCACCTCAAGCCTAATTTTTCTTCTTTTACTAATAATATTTTCTCTGTATTCGGCCTCTTTTCTGCCTCCGCCGCTGGCGAAGCCTTCTCAGTGGCAGGCACTAGTTTAAATGTCTGGTATGTCTTCTGAAACCACGGCTACCCTCTGTTCTTCATTTTGCGGTCGGTAGTTGTGATTCTGGAACCGCCTATGAGATTTTTCCTTCCTCTATGTTTTCCTTTTGAATTCCGTCTTGCCGGCATGAGTTTTCCGGTTCTTGCCGAAAATTTCTATTCCCTTGTCTTCGGTGGTTTTCCTGTCTGAATCCGTTATTTTGAAAATGATTAGTGTTATGTTGTCCCTGGTATCTTGTTCTGTACATTCTTTGCTCTTGTACATCTAATCTTCCCAGCATATCTACAGCAT
Source organism: Vandiemenella viatica (assembly GCA_031002005.1). Lineage (NCBI taxonomy): Eukaryota > Metazoa > Arthropoda > Insecta > Orthoptera > Morabidae > Vandiemenella > Vandiemenella viatica. The sequence continues at coordinate 3,005 of JARYHS010010752.1, read as the reverse complement.
CCTTTATGGAGCGGATCTTGTGGCTAGTAAGTATTAGCTGTGTCTGTTCCGGTAACCTAGCCGCAATCATTCGTACATACTCTTCTTCACTATGAGGCTGGTCTAAGTATCGACAAGATGCATAGCACCGCATGAAGAAATCGGTTTGCGATCCTCTTCTCGGATCATAACGGTCACCGCACATTAATTCTGATTTTACGGCGATCTGCCGTTCTGCCGACCAGTAAAGATTCAAAAAATCTTCTTTGAACTGCTCAAAAGATTAAAATTCCTCCTCCAATTGCTCTGCCCACAGTCGAGGTCCTGCTCTTAAATGTTTTATACCATATTAATTTTTCTTCTCCTCACTAGCAGTCATAAAAGGTGGAAAATTTTCGAAATTTTTAATAAACTTTACAGGATGGATGCCATTTCTGTCAGAAAATTCTTCCAATCAATCTTTCGTCGTAGCATTGAACAGGAAATTACTGTGCCCTTTCCGGTTTCTGGTATTTACAGAACTCTTCTCTCACTACAACCCGGTACTTGTTTTAATACTTCTTGTTTTATAATTAGCGGAGCCCCTGTACCTTCATTTCTTTCATCCACAAATACGGCAGTTGACACTTTAATTTCTCCAACTTCTCATCCAGCTGTTCCACCTCCGCAGTTATCTCTTTCATCCCAAATTTCACTTCCGCATAGCCCTGTCGGGTACCTTCTTGCAATGTTTGGAACTGTCCTTCGATCGTCTTTATACGGTGCCACTAGTGACTATCGCTTTTTCTTGTACTGCGCATACTGTCTTACAAGGTGTCGGTTTCCTGGCGCAAACTATAGTTTCACCCTTTAACTCTTGTTTTAAATCGGAAACTGGGTTGTTAAGTCCTCTGCTCGCATATTACACAAACGCCGATACTCTTCCACTATCCTTACGTAATTCAGCTATTTGGGATTTGTGCTTCTTTCAGAGACTTAGAAGTAATACTTCCGCGTCAGACTCTTAGCTCATATTTTAGATTATCGAGCTTGGAATCAAAGGTTTGAGTACTTAACTTAAGATCTGAATCAACTTTTCAAATTTATCATGGAGGATTTCAGTGCTTGACTTAAGGTCTGAATTTAGATGTTCAAATTTATCATGGAGGATTTCAGTACTTGATTTGAGATCCAAATTTAAATTTCCAAACTTGGAATTTAGGATCTCGAATTCGTATTTAAATTTTCCAACTTGGAATTTTGAATCTCAATTTGTGTTTAAATTTTCAAACTTGGAATTTAAGCTTTCAATATTCGTACTCATATCTGACTTTAGTGAGCGCATTTCCGCTCTCAGGATTTCCACCACCTCAGCGAGACTTAGACTAGCGTCTCCTTCCGTACCCGGCATGATTATAAATTTTACACAGAAAACTGGATCAAAAAATATTGTAAATTCGCTTCCCGCGAATCAGACAACCAGACCACAACAACGCCGTTACGAAGCGCCAGCTGCTGCAAGCTATCTAGCTAAGCATGCCATTTAAAGAAAAAGGAAACAAAGGTTGCACTATAGGATAATACAGGTGGAATTTAAATAATGCTTCTGTCATCCCTGATGACAAAGGAGAAGAAAATGTATTGTCGAGTTAGGAGAGAAAAAAATCTTGTCCGATTTTTCTTCCTCGATATTTCACAGAAAAAAAAGAAAATTATCAGAAAAAATTAGGAAAGGATTTAAGCCTTCAAAAAAGCCAAATAAGCAGCGCACAGCGCGTCTTAGCTTTCGGAGACTCTGCACGACGATTCTTCTTTCTCCCGCCTTCGTCGTCTCGGCTGCCCAGCTCCGCGCCGAACAATGTAGAATATCTTCCCCGCTGCTCCTTGACCAGCCGCGCTGCCTTCGTCGAGTGGGAGTTCTTCCGCACCTTTGGGTATTGTCGACACTGTTTCGATTGTCGTCGTCTTGATATCACTAGTTTTCCTTTTTTTTGCTTTGTGTGTTTTCCTAGGATTTGAGAAAAATTGTCTCTCCTAGTACTAATTTCTACCACACAGTCCTGTCACTCGTCGCCATGTAAGACTATTGCCTTTCTTGGGGTTGACATGATACTTACTTACTGTAGACCGAACTTCGTGCTTGCTAAAGTTTTAATTACTGAACATACAGCACTAGAAGCCGGATAAATGAGTTCGTAGTCGCCGCCGGTCGCCAGATAGGGTCCAAACCAGTCCGATAAAAGTGTGAGGATAACTAATTAAGAGAAATCTTCAAGTATTAAGTAATGAAAATAGGTTCTCCACACATTTATTAGAATAAAGTACACATCGAACCAGTTGGCCACTATCAGAATTTAGATGATAAGGCTATTGAAACTTCGTAATCCGTCGATTGCAAGATTCTTAGAAACAAAAGGAAAGTTATTAATCCAAATCAGTCCACACTATAATTACTTTCGATGCCACACTTCACTGTTCTGGTATCTCAACCCACTGTTCAAATCAATTTAAAACATACGTCGCAATGGTTAAACTAGTTCATTCTTCTTCTTACTTCTTGCTACACCCGCACAGTTCGTATAGCGTCTCACATTACGCGACGCGAGCCGTCCGCTACCATACCTCGATAACGACTGACTTTAAACAATGTAGTCATGCGCTCACTTCGGAGCGGCGGAATGCTACTGTTATGTTACAGATCTTGAGCGAATACTAAATGCCATTCTGCAGACAATACAAAAAGTGGTGAAAACAAATAAAAGAATGGATAAAATTAATCAAGAAATGAAAAGGAATTGAAAGAAAATAAAAAAGAAACAAGTCAGGATATGTAAAAGAAGATTACTTACAGAATTCTGTAGAGTGAAAAAAGAACAGAAGAGATATTTTGCCAGAAGACAAGATATATGCTACATACAGTGAAAGGCGAGATAAATAAAATTAAAGAGTTGGGAACGGATGATGCAGATAGATTTCCATAATTTGAAAGGAGAAGTAAAACAAGATGTCATCTTTTTCATGGGTCAGTGTGTGGAAGTAAAGAAGTT
>JARYHS010010750.1:0-24005 GCA_031002005.1 Vandiemenella viatica | reverse complement strand
TTTCGAAGGACGAAATATAACGCCAGCCTATAAATTGCCTGGTGAGCGATCGTGCCTCTTAGCGAGCTAATCAACGGTGTTGTAATTTTCAGATAATCTAGAATTGCCTTAATTTTGTTCCCATGTCGCCTGAAACTACTGAGAATGACGTAACATCGTGCAGATGGAGGGAACAAGGATGGACGAGTCGACGATCAACTGGAAATCGTGGTATTACCGTACCAGCTCCCAAGCAGAGCAGATATAACTAAACGTCATTGGATACTATGGCATTGTCCGACTTTTACCTGCAGATGTACAGTCAAGTGACTGGTAGCTTGACCTGAAGTAGGCTCATGTTGCTTCATAACTGTCGTTGCTGCCACAGTTATCACATCATCACAAGGTAATTCGTTTCAACGAACAAGACAGTGTGTGTGCATCATTGATTCAGTGAGTACTTGCCATTTAACGACCTTGGGATGGAAACCTACACGATTAAGAGACTCTCCTCCAAACAATTAACCGAGCTATTATATTAAAAAACCGGGAACATTTACAGTATTGAACTTGCAATAACTCAATTTTGTGAATGCAAACTTGGAAGCATTCTGGTACCCTTATAATCCATGCTTGTTCATTCTGTTTAACATAGCATCATTTTGCAAAATCGTTCTCTGTTTGTAACAGCTTAAATTGGGTTGATCACTTAGATAAATTGTAAAAATCGTCTTTAATATATCAGTGTGTTTGTTTCTTTTCTGAGTATCATGTAATTTTAAATTTTTTCATTTGTCGGCTCAATGTAAGACGAGGCACTTTTTATTGAATTTTTAACATTTTCTTGTATTCATATTAATGTTAAATATGTCTCCGTGAATAGGACCTACGCGTTTCGAATGAATATCAGCTCATGACAATTTCATTAGAAAAAGACAACTGTATCTGTTTACCCTATTTCTTTGAATCATTAGTAACTTCATACTCACTGTCGATATTAAATTCAAATATGCCATCAGCTTATTAATTAATTTCATAACCAGTGAATGTAGTGCTGAGAAATAAGTCAATTTATTCAAAATACGTAACTAGCAAAATTAACTTAGCCAACCACCGATGGATACAACTATATCAGAAATCATGATGAATTATATGGCTGCAGTTAATAATAAATATAGGTAAATAAAGGAAAGATCAGCACAGCCACACGATGCGCAGCTGTTTGACAAACATGAGTGCTGTCCCTAAAGCAACAGTTGAATGTCTTGGCCCTTAGGAGAAACGTGAACATGACGTCGGTTTATTCTGATCAAAAAGGTAGGTAGCAATACATATATCTTATGAGAGTTTAAACGATGGCTCACCAGCAATGCAATGACAACCTTGAAACCCTATTGGAATCGGCTAATTAGCATCGGAAATGCGAACAAGGGTTCATGGTGATGGCATAACGCCTCAACAAGAGTGCGAGTTTAATAGCCCCGGCCACGGCGGAGCCCATGTTTCCACGAGACAACTACGCATCGTCATGATAACTTAAGTGCCATTAGATAGAGCAATGGAGCTTCTAAAATCTTCCGAAAACTATAATTCTTAGAAGGAGAGATTTCGAGTTGTGTAGTAACAATGCGCCTGTTTTTGCTCTAAAACTAGTTTATGACACTAAACCTGAGAAATGATTTGTCCTAATATATCAGCAAGTTAAATGTGACTGATGACCAGGAAATGCATTTCATAGTGGGAACAACTCACATCTTAAGAACGAGTCATACATTTCATGTTTCAAATGTTAGGCGCTTACTGTGAAGGTTCCCGAGTAGGAACCAAGGTAATGACTTTCCGTTTCTACAATGGAGTGCCGTCTACAAAAACATCAAGAGAAACAAATCTTATTTACAATTTATTTAATTCTAATGTAATATAGACAGCAAGATATCAGCGCATATAATTTTTCGCAATAAGATAACACCGTAAACCTGTAATAATAGATTGATGCTAAATAATCAACAATAAATCCAATCAGCTAAGAGAAAAGTTTATTTAACTCGCTCATTGAAAATATATTAACTAGTTTGTTTTCCTTTTTTTACTTATGGCTTTACGCCTCATCGACGTCGAGGTCATTGGAGGCGGGATGTGACTGGGGATAAGGAACGGGAAGGAATTCGGCCATGGCCATGGCCTTTTGAAGGACGCATCCCGGCATTCGCCTGGAGTGATTTGGAAAAACCATGGAAATCCCAAATATGGATGCCCGGACTGGAATTCGAAGCGCTGTCCTCCCGAATGCGAGGCCAGAGCGTTAACCACTCACCCACCATGCCTGGTTTAAAAATAACAACCATGCCACGAGACCTACTTTTTTTTACGATAGTCTTTGTGAAGTGGTCTAAAAATAATTATAAAATTGTAGATTTATTTTATTAAGAATAACAGCTGTTAAAGAACAACTTATAAGGGTACGAATTATTCATAATTGGGGATTTCCAATTTATGAACTTACTACTATACGTGTGTGACTTTCTCTTGGAATTAATCCTTAGTAGAAAAGTGTTTTATTCTTCGTTACCGTATGAAGATGTTTATCCCCTTCTAGTTAGAGTAAGTATACTATGCGTTAAGGACGTCGAATTTTATCTCACCTTGTATCAATGAATACTTTCCATCTTCCTGGGAAGAGATATACTTATCCTTCTTCATGTCTTATGTATTACAACTTTTTTGATTTCAATTCCTGAAATTCACATCGGATACACTTTTAAACAATCAGTTATTTTCCATTTATACATTCACTGAACTTTATAGCCCTTTTTACATTTATTTTTATACATAACATCACACTTAATATTGGACTCAATCGTTTACAATCCATTCAAAAATTATTTCTTTTTTTTTTTCCCTTCAATCAACCATATACTTATGTATCGAGCCTTTTTCCTTATTCTTCTAGCGTTCTTGTTTTCATCTTTGTACATCAAATTGTTCATTGCTGTTGAGTCGAATATGTCCCACATTATTACTTGCCGCCTGATACACTATTTTATCATTAATTTTCTTTATAGCATTAGTAACCAAAGGAAAAACATAACAAAACAAAGATACCGAATGATAAAGTTGAAGACATTAATGCATTAACACATAAACAAAAAATAAACAATGAAGGAAGGAGAATTGCCAACTAGAGTCAAACCTTCAAAGTAAGCGTAAATATAATAAACATTCCCGTTGCAAAAAATTCATTTATTCTTTGTAAAGTGGTCTGTTTGTAATTATTCAAATCTCTTCGCAGCCACCCTGCCTTGCTATGTAAAATTACGTGTTAACATATGTCTTTTCATGATTAAGAAATTAGAACTTTCGGAATTCGAAGTATGTTAAGGCCCACTGATGACGAGTACCATCTGTCTATACTGGTTTCTGTAAAGACGCTAAAATACTGACATAAAGGGCATTTGTCGCAATGATCAGTAGCAGACACTGTACTGATAAAACTTGAAGCTGCAACACAATTCCGCCGATTAAAGTACCTATATTGGTAGCTACCCAGCATTACTTCATTAGCGAATTATGGAAGAGAATCTCAGTAACGCAGGACTGATATGAAAAAGTTTTGTAAAATATATATTACTTTATTTATTTTAACGACATTCACTGAGTGAACGCAATTTTTATAACCTTGTAAATATTGCTGCATCTGCTTTCATTTAGCCAAATCAGAGGTTTCTATTGTCCTGGCAGTAAGCAGTTTTCAATTAATCTATATTCTAAAGTACGGCGAATGAAGTAACACACTTCCCCGACTGTTTTTGCTAACAATTGCTCGGTCTTCCCGCTGGTGCCAAGTTTTCTTCATTCCAATACGTTTTCTGCTGCAATGCTGCAGCCTTATTTAGTCTTGCAAAAGCTTAGTGAGCTGAAGAAAACTTCGGCTTAGCCGGAATACCTGGCTATTATTGAAGTACAACAGTTAATTAGGAATTGATCACCACGGCTCTCAGCTCATTAAAGAATTCAATAGTACACAACAGCCTCGTACAGTGACTGTGTCTAGAAAGCTAAGCCTTAATTAGCCACTTTATAAATCAGCTAAAATAGGATTCATTGTTCTTCAAAACAAACAATGAAGATGGCTACAAAACTTCTCACATCTTTGAGATACGAACAGTATATCAATAACTGAAATTTCATCCAAGTTTTTCAGATCTACAGCGTGCTCATAGCATCTCATTAGTACTCACCTAAATTAAAGCATTAAAATCATCTGACTTCTTTACTACTTCATCCGTTGAAGTACAATTAAATACTGGTGATTTATTTACAAATGAATCAGATACATTACAGCTACGACGATTTTTTTAAAATTTTGTAAGCAATATGACACATTTACGTAATTTATTATGTTCTCTAATATTTTTTATCATTCAATACGAGTATATGGCACCGATGTCGACTGCAAGCTCTTGTTACAGTTTTTCTTTGGCTGATGATAGGCCCGATTTTTTTTTTATCTTTATTATGACAAGGACGGCTGATATGGAAATCTCTGAATAAGAATGAGCAGATTCAAGATTATTCCAGCAAGATGGGGATATGCTAAGGCAGATAATATCAAGCGCGACTGTGGAGAGGATCAGACCATGCAACGCATGCTCCAGTGTCGACTGTGTCCATCCTGCTGCACTGAAGTTAACTTACATCAGGACTCGGAAAATGTACTTGAAGTGGCCAAGTTTCGGTCTGGTAAAATTTGATGCTTGTTGTCGTGTAAATATGAATGTTTCTGACACGAAATAAATAACCACCATTATCATTAGTCGTTTAAGTCAGTTCTGAGAGTCGAGATAACATTTTATTTCTCAATGCATTTGCGACAGTCTTGACTACGCGTTGGCTGCAAATGAGGAAGTTGGTTGTTAATACTCAGCCTGGAGTTTGCTGAGTCAGAAAAAGGATTACTGTACCGGCGATCAGTTTTCTACATATAGGGCGAAATGACAGTTATTCTAAATAATGTGTATTAAATGAATATCTTCAAATTAGCTAACACAAATTTACTGTGTAAGTAATTTATCACAAATTTTGCAACTACTCTATTTTTTTTTTAAATAGGAACTTTTTTGTCTTTGTAATCAGGTTTACTCTCATACCCATCAGATGAAATGAGTTTCTAACAAATCACATCCTAACGGCTCAAAAGTTTAACATTGAAGGTAGCACTAATGGACTCATTCTCTCAATGCTCCTGTAAATTTCCCAGTTCTGTTTTAATTCAGATGTGCATGGATGTAATGAGAGTCGTGTAAGTTGTAGAGTGTTATACGAAGATGTTGGTTCGAGGTAATTAAAACCTATGCCGCCCATTATTGACTTCATCTTTTTGAGGGATATTATGGGAGCCGTTCGAAATTACGCCCATATTCGCTTGACAAATTATTGTTGCCAATTTCAGTAGTGCTTATCCATAAAGAATTCCAGATACAGCCAAGGCGTATGCGCAGTTTCAGTTAGTAGGTTAACTGCACTAATCCAGTTTTTACGAGTAGCAACCTCACCCATAATGAGAGTCTAAATGACAGAGATTGTGTCTCATTGAACTTCAATCAAAATATCCTATCATGCTATGTAGATATACCATTCTGTTAGGATCTTGTTCTGCCTGCGATTTCGTCGATATGTAATAAAGAAAAGTTCACCGCTGTTGCTAACCGGCTTGTAATTTCTTGTTATTAATTTTATTATATTATATCATTTATAAAATCCAGTTCAAACGAAAAATCAAAAACCGTATTAGAGAAAGCATAAAATAAGTAAAGAGTATGCCCAGTGCTTCTTTAAACCATTGAAATATGAACCATTAGGTCAAAGGACTTTAGATTCTTGAGTATAAAGGAGAAATATTATGTATGAAAGAAAAATCAACACGTCCAGGCTAAGAGCAATGAAAGTGAAAAAGACACTCGATATGCTATAATCGAATCATATAGTTCTGTTGAAGTATTGCTCGGCGAAAAGGAGATTATCCATGCATAAGTGTAAAGACATCAATAGTGTCGAAGATGTCCAAGAAAATTATTATATCAGTTTAAGGAGAAGACTGAATGGAAAATAGCTCCACAAGGCCGGGAAGAAAAAGATCGGATCAGTTGAAAATAGATTGTCCGTCGTGTCATTAGACAGGTCAACGAATTTTTCAACTATGATGTACTGACACCTCATTAAAAAAATATTTAAAAAAGCAGAAATAAAATCTTATAATGCAAATGTGTAGTTGATGTTATAGGCACTTAATTTCTCGAAACTGTTGATTTTAACACTTTTTTCAGGAGATATGTAAGTGGGGCGAAACTAAGAGTTCAATACGGTATTCATAATAGATTGTATCTTCATGCACAGCCGTCAAGCAAAGTAAATATTTAATTTTTTTATGTCAGATACTAAGGTTTCAAACTGTAAAAACACGGCTACACTCTGTTCCGTATTTGTCTTGCCCGATACCGTAATAAATAAACAGTTCTACTTTGCAGTATTGAAACATGAACCAGGAAGAGGACTTAGAAGAATATATACTTGGGCATATTTGAGGATACTGACAATATTACGTTGCTTTGATTTCAGGGACATCCAAATAGCTGATATCTATAATTTTTCAAAAACACATTCAATCTACAGGCACATACCCATTACAGTTTCATAACGTGCTATTGCAAACCCATGAAAATGTTTTGAGTATGGACATAATAGTTCCTGTTTTTGGGTCAAAGGTCAATCTGTTGACGTGATCTGACTGAAAAACGAAGTTGATCTGTGTTTCGCCGTAAGGGTTCTTTCTCTAAAATTTAAAGAAATTAAATAATTCAATGTCTGATCTACAGTGACCACGTAACAAAAGTAAAAAAAAAGAAACAGCAATATAAAATCATCCCCTTTTTTGTTTTCAATGGCATTAACATCAAGTATGATGTAACCTCAAGTCTGATGTCCAATGCAAATACCTACATGCCAAAAAATGAAGGAGAATCGTGACAGTAGTGATTGAAAAATGGTAACGAGGGAAGGACTGCATTGAATCGTATTCCACTTTTTTTCAACAATAAATTTCTATCGCACGAGTTTAATGAAACTGACATATTTAATATAAACAGAAAGGCTACTAAAATCAAACTTAATGAACGTATTCTGGCAACTGATTTAATCACATTTGCTAGTAAATTATACTCATAACTTCTAGTAACATCTCTTGTCGCTGTTAATTTTCGAGTGAAGGCTAGTGCGTGACGTCATCGTTTTCCAGGCAATAGCCATCGAGGTGAAAGAATGAGCTTACGAGATTACATTATAGATAAATGTTGATACACAAAAATGTTTCCCTTCCTGATATTTGTTTCCCGTCTTAAGTTCTACGCACATATGGCCGATGGGTTTAAAGCAATGAACTCATATCTGCAAAGGCGTTGAAAACTAGAGGAGAAAATTCTCGTCTTTAGTTGGAGTAATTTCGTATTATTTGCAGTGTCAGTGGCAATAACAATAGTAGGTACGGCAGGTATAATGGGATGCTTCATCTGCACGCAACACTGGCTACCTACTTTACGTCAGGAAGAATCGCGTCCAGCCGTTGCTTCGGGAACTGAAGAGATTCGGAAACGTTACTGCGATAAGAATTTAAACGAGGAAGGAGTGCTAATTACTTTCCATATCTACGCCTAGAAATTACCGAGGAAATGCCTTGCAGGAAGTATGGGATTTACGACGGGCCAACGACACTAATAGAATTTCAAGTGGCATTATCAAGAAACTGGTAAGCCGTTTTCTGCCACTTCACTCGTACATATGCAAACGAGAATCCATGAACATGCAGCTACCGCTTCGGACGAAATGTGAAAATGTTGTTCATTCCTAGTAACTAATAGCGAGCTGGCACGACTGCGTAGAACGAAACTATTAAACATTCTATCACTAGACTCATTCGGGGAGAGTGAAATGTACCAAAGCATCGCACCAGTTATCAGCTAGTGTCGTTTAACATTAATATTTCAGTAGCGTTGATAAGCGTAAAACAATTTGTCTTCCCTAACATGTTTGAAGACGTACATAACAGTGATGTATACAATCCTATTTGTCGTACAGGTCAGGTCGTATGTAACAGTGAAACGTTGTTCCGCCGTTCCGTGGTACTGTATGCATGATGAGTTTCCGTCTTGCACCCTCTCGATGTTCATGATAGAAAACGTTACATTAGTATGGTAACAATAGGGGAAACGATATCGAAGGAACTACTTTTCACCGTAATAATTAAAAGTGTAAAACCTGGAGCGAAAAAATTGTGTTACCACATTTCAATCTATATCGTTGATCATCAGAAATTGCAGGAAATTTTTTATTTGTATTCCCTTCAATTAATGTATGAGCATTTTAGGTCCAGGGATCATATCACCTTTTTGGTGTCTGAGTAATTATGGATGCATTTTAAATGATCTATTTTTTTATTTTCTTACATTTTCTTTCGGTCCAGGAGTCATTTCAATCTAACTACTCCAATCTCAAATTAAAATTCTTGGAAGCCGTTACTCATGTTGTAGTATAAAAGAAAGATCATTGAATGCATATTTTATGTTATTCCTATATTTTTGAAATTTTAGAGTTACTTTGAAAGGTTTCCACAGTAACAACAAATAGAGATATAACTAGGAGATTGCCTAGGGTTGTTAGCGCTAAGGAGAACTTGCGAATAAGAAGTCAGATTATGTAATTAAAGTGATTTATAAGTTCAAGAAATGAAGAGAGGAGATTCTTTGGAAGCAACTAGCACGACTAGTGGCTGAACGTGAACCAGTCATAAATTGACAACATCCGCCGTGGATGCAACAAAAACAGCTGAGTGAAGAGAAAGTTAAACCGCCAGCTACAAAATACGAGAAAGCTAAGTGACTTTTCTAGACTCTATTATCTTCGTTACTTTTAAACTATAAACTTGTTGGTTGTGACAAGAACGTTGTCTGTGGCAGAAACGGTGTGCGTGTAGGATTGGTTATACGTTTTTGGGAGTTAAACGTAACCTTTCTTTTCGAATTTTCGTTGTTTATTCAAATAATTTATTATATCACGTCATTTTTACTGATACTACTTGTGGTACGCTGGGTATTGCTTAGCTTTCTACAGAATAGCTAGTCAGATGCCAGGTGCAATGATTATGTGTGGTCCTTCACGTTCTGAAAATAACAAATAATAAATAGTCACAGTAGATGCATTAGAAAACATACTGTTTCGATTGGATCACAACTAACAGCACAACTTACTACACAACTAACCACAACAAGTTACATTTAAGTCAGAAAATAAAAAACTCTAATAAGTCTTTAGAGGATCGTATAACCAGATTATAATCAAATGTACAAGTAAGATTAAGTAAGTATGAAGAGAGGACAAACGGTATACAATGTTAAATGAGGAACTAAAGATGTTTAATAAGAAATTTATTCTGATTTGCAAAAGAACGAAGGAAAGTTTGACAAGGTGTTTAATGAGATGGGAAAAGGTAAGGAAATGTGTCAGTCCGATAAGCATGAAATGCAAGGACAACTCATAGTTGTGCATTCGAGGATCGACGGAATGGAGTGTGAGATCTTTAGTAGAATAAAAGATACTGAAGAGTTGAACTCCGTTTTGAATAAGAGGCTTACAAGGGTTGAAGAGGAAGTTAAAGTAGAGTATAAAAATACGAATGACCAATTGTTGGGATTAAGTAAAAAAAGTAGAGATAGTCGAGATGAATTTTCATGAAGTAAGTAGAAAGTGTAGAACCTCCCACATTCACAATTTACTTGGCCTACCCAATTAGATATCACCAAGCATCCCTGAAAAGATTGAGGTGGAACACTTTACAGATGAAGGGGGTGTAAACCCTCTCAGCTTTATAAAGGGGTATGAAAGGTTTAGAAGTTTCAATGCTTATGATGACCATGAAAAGGTAAACTGTGAGTATCAACATTTAAAGTGTAGTCACCAGATTTGCGGAGAACGAAAGGTCCAAATTTGTAAAACTTTTGTGGAATTCAAATCAAGTGTTTTGAGTTGGAAATATAGAAAAAAAGGGTTTCTTTTTTTTTGTAGAGGGGTAAGCTGTGCTTACCACCTCATCCTGCATACAAATTGAGTCAAGATATCGAATTAATTAATACTTCATTCTACCATCCCTGAGGTAATGCCGTTGAATGGGTCAAATGAGGTAATAGGTAGGGACAACAATAACTCCTGCACAATTGCATACGCAGGAGGTGTTAAGATTAAAGGAAGATACAATGTCATAGCTCAAAAGCTTTTTAAACACATAGCTAACGGCTGAATTCAAATAACGCGAGAAGTTGGTTTCTTATTATAATATGTATTTGATAAGAAGGGAAAGTATGTTGAATTGAACCTATAACTCAGAAAACTGATGAATTAGTTTGAGGTGAATGAAAAGATTTAACACCAGTGCAGAGCACAGGTGTGAACATATATACTGTATCATATTAGCATTTACTATTATTGTTAAGTTATAGTTGGCATTTTATTGTTATTCAGCGCCACAAAACGCTTGTAGATAGTACTGATTGATGTTGCTGCCCGCAATTCTGCAACCAGAATGATAGTAAAAGTTTATAATCATCAAGCGGAAGCTGTCTTTTACCAATATTGACGATCTTGGTCAGGTGTGCAGTCTTCGGCTGTTACCACAACATACCATTCCATAAAAACTTATAGGCTATTGTGGACTGCTCTGTTTAGGAAATATATAGTTTGTAGGGAATACAGGTTATTTTTCCAGAATAGAAATAGCTTTATAAGTGGTCTGAAATCAGGAAAAATGTTGAAAACTCTAATTGTACTCGGCGTTATTAGCGTAGATTCCGCAGTTACACCTTATGTAATGGAATTGGCGGATAAAGACTTCAACTCTAAAATAAAAGATAATGAAGCTGTGATGGTGATGTTCTACGCATGGTGCCGGCGTCCCAGTCGTATTAGCGAGGGTTGTTGATTGTACTGGTCCAGGAAAGCAGACATGTGACTTATCCAACAATAAAGTTGTTCAAAAACGGTCGGCCTTGTGAAGAATATAATGGACCAAGGGCAGCCGATGGAATTTTTAACTATATGAATGGTATGCTTGGTAGACAGGCGAAGGCCCTGCCAGCTGAAGATGGTTACGAAGACGATGTTAACAACTATCAGCCGTTTATAAGAGCAATCCAAGTATACTGGTGGCTGTAGTGTAATATAAAGACTTATTGTAGTTTTTTTAATTATTATTAAGTGATAAGGGCAGTAACTTGGTGTACCAATATGTGTTACAGACAATGTGCAGTGTTAACCATTGTTGTTGCTCATGGAAACTCAACTAGGAAAGGTTCACCAAGACATCGGTTCTTGTGAAGATAAACTCTTAGATATTGTTCAATGTTGTTAAGTAATCATAAATGTAAATGCAAGCTCTCCTTACTTGAAAGAAAAAATTTACAGAAACAGGTGTCCTATCTCAAGTTTACCATCACCATTTATGCTTGTTTTGATATCAAAATGGTATGGTGAACTTGGGGGGGGGGGGGCTGTAGGATACCAGAAAGATCATAGAATACATATTTTATGTTATTCCTATATCTTTGAAATTTAAGAGTTCCTTTGAAAGGTTTCCATAGTATCAACAAATAGAGATATAACTAGGAGATTGCCTAGGTTGTTAGCACTAAGGAGAACTTGCGAATAAGAAGTCCGATTATGTAATTAAAGTGATGTATTTGGAGCTTAATAAAACTAAGTTAAACTGAGCTGAGTATAAAGACTATCAGTTCATTTATTTAATTTAGCTGCATGTTCTAAATATAAAATAAATAGCTCCACTTCACAATAAAACCACGAATTTATTAAGAAGTATAAAGAACACGAAAATATAAATAAAATCTGTACGGAAATACAATAATGTGTCTGAGAAGTCAAATTGTCTCTGCTATCAATTTATTAGTTCTTCTACAGTATTACAGGTATGAATGTACGAAAACAATTCTTTATAATAATTCCATCACTTTCGTTGTAATTTTGTTAGTACGTGCGTGTAATTTAAAGGTGCTGCAATCATATGAAAGTGGTTTAATTACTTTTTACTTGATTTATTGCTTGTATACAGAATATCATGTCATTAATTTTAGCTAAACTATAGTGAATATAGTTAAATGGAATAAATTGAGTCCTGAAACAAAATGAAAGTAATGTAGACCGAAATAGCAATGACCATAAGTACCTGGTGAGTACAAAGTGATTATATCATTGTTAAGTTGTTAGTAATTCTCTTAGTGCTTGAAATAAGTGAAAATATATTTTATAAACTGCATTGTAGTTCTTGTATCCATTCATTCCCATTCAATGATCATCATTAATTTGCCAGATAATAGTCATACTACCAGCTCCTTCCACCATGTTAATGATTAAATAGACAGTCGTCAGCGGAAGGGAAAAGGCTTTATAGAGGCAACAATTAGTCAACCATACAATCACATATTACAGTGTGCAATGAATCCAGTTCTTTTTGGTATCGTTAATCACTCTGCCATAACGAGTTACTTCAGTCTGGTTCATACCCACATACTGTACTATCATAGTAGGCTGTATGTAGTAATCTAAAAGTCTGTTACTGAACTCACTAAATCACAAGGCAGGTGCCGAGAAGCTTCAGTAACATAAACTTCTTTTTTTTTTATGGGAGAGGACCCAAACTGGGAAAATGGGAAATAGCGTTAGTAAATAATTTTTCTCCGTTGATAAATTTTGTAGAAAATGAAACTAGAACATTTCTTTTACGAGCTAATAGCAAGGAATAAAACAATCACGGGAATTCACCGAAACTTATTTTCTTTATTTGCTAAAAACTTTTCCGTTGCAAACTCCACGTAAATACTCCATTTTTGAAAATACGTTACGGTCCTAGTGCTGTATTTATGACGTGATTCTATGGTTACACATCAGCACCATTATGGATATATATATATATATATATATATATTTTAATTCGATTTAAGTTCTCTCCTTTGAGCTTCTAGTAATAATTAACAAGATCAGTTTCTTTTTCTCCCCTGTGTTGTTCCGTTTCCTGATGTTTGACTGGCGCAACACGAAAGAGTAGGAGGTGAGGTGAGTGGTAGCTGAAGAATCTGAATGCTGTGTATTATCGAGAGACTCGCCTCGCTGGCTCAGATTGGTTGGTCATGGTGTCCGTTTCCTAGCTTGTTCTTAAATGGTTTGAGTCCCTATGGTAGAAAATATTTTCACCATCCGTACTTGATCCGTACGCTGGAAGAGGAGATGCTGGAGGATTTCAAGCCATAAGATTGTATATTCTAAAGCTCTTCGCAGAGGGTATGGAGTGATTGCAATACGCTACTGCTGACGGCAATTCGTCCATAGGATGAGGACGTAAAACTCTGTGGTTCCCTTGATGATTTTCAGAAAAGTTGGCCACACTGGGCTAGAGCGTAGCTTCGCCCTCTCCATTCTTTCGTCATCAAATACACATATAAGCACCCATCACAATTCTATCCATGCAGACAACAAGATTAAAAACATGAAGAAAAATAACTGCCCTTCCTGCCTCTGTAACCGTTCCTCGTAAACTTGCTTCAGTAGGATGTAACACTATTACTGTGACAAACGGGATCAGCCACGTACACTTTTCCCCTTTATTAATCTGCAAGTCGCTTTATATGCTTACAGATCATAGTGTAGTTAAAAGCGGTAGTAAATGTTATACGGCCGGCGACCGCATTCAGTAGTAACATCACGCAACTTCAGTTTCACGAAACTCAGAATCAGAACAGAAAGGATTTCCAAAGAACTACTGCAAGAATGCACAAATTTCCATGACAGTCTGAAACTCTTTTATATAAAACTCTCTTTTTCAAATTAACACACCAGCCAACATAAAAAATGAAATACATTTAATAGATGATTCCAACGCACGTACATGTTAATTGTTTATTACACCACTTTGGAAATTTATCTCTCAGTTGTTTTCTTAACTCTATGGTTAAAAAATATTCTTGCCTGTTACGTAAACACACGAAAAAATGTACCGTATCTATTCACATTAACTGAAAGCCCTAAATAGGTCTCCCTGAATAGTTTCATGCGAATTGTGTAACACCTAGACATATATTTAATAGTTTAATCTTGCTTCCTGTATCTAATACTTCATAGAAAATAACACATCAATATTC
The DNA here is from genome assembly GCA_031002005.1 of Vandiemenella viatica. Classification (NCBI taxonomy): domain Eukaryota; kingdom Metazoa; phylum Arthropoda; class Insecta; order Orthoptera; family Morabidae; genus Vandiemenella; species Vandiemenella viatica. The sequence goes on along the minus strand of JARYHS010010750.1, from coordinate 9,780 downwards.
ACTCCTCTGAAGAACCAAAATGTCGGTATTTTTAGTAATAGCAAACAATTCAAAACTTTTATATTTAAATATCACACAGACAAACAATCTTCACTTCTCCAATGAAACTTATCTTTGTGTTTATGGAATGAAACAAATTTAAAACTAAACTAAGGCTTTTGTGAGACTCGTCTAAATACTTCTGAAGTTATATTGTCCCTCTACCACACATTAAAAGCAGCAATGAAGTTAAACACTGTATCTCCATACAATATTCCGAGCCCTAAAATAAATTTCTGCAGACGTTACGACACACCTCAAAACAAGGCCGAAAATTCACTTACTGCCCGCACAAAAACGATCAAGAAAGGCGATGTTTAACTCCAGTAAAGAATTCGCTCCCCTTCTTCTCAAATATCGGAAGCGACCATACATTCTCTCTGATCTTTTTCTATTAAAGGTGCTGCCATATTGCGCTGACTCCTATTTACACCTTTTGTCAACTATCTTGATCTTGGACAACTTGGCTAACATATTTTCAATGCGCGGATCTTCCACTAAACCCCTCTGATGCCACCACTTACCGAAATAACATATACAGGGTGATTCAAAATAACGTGGTCAAAATGACATGGTAGATCAGTCATACAATAAGAATCAAAAATCGCATAGGAACAGAGGGTCGCAACTGCGATCCGGAGCCGCTACAGGGCGTCTAAAATAATACTGACACAAAGAGAAGAAACAAAACCATTACAGATCATTTTATTGATAATTACTAACTCACATGCGACTAATGCAAGCCAAATTTTGAGCCTACAGCAGATGCTCAATGTTTTTGCCAGATGCATCGACACATGCCCGGCATCTCCGTTGCATGTAACGGCGCACCTTCTCAAAGATACCAGGTGTATCTCGAACCCATCCGGCTGTCGCAACGATTCTTCCTCCCAAGTCTTCCGGCGTTTCAACAGGTGTTTCACACACAAGTCCTTTTAAAAATTCCCACAAGAAAAAATCCAAGGGAGACAGGTCTGGTGATCGTGGTGGCCATGCCTCTCGTGGCTCTAGCGCCCTCTACAGGCGTTTGCAACTCTCTGTTCCTATGCGATTTTTTATCCTTATTCTAAGACAGATCTACCATGTCATTTTGTCCACGTTTTTTTGAATCACCCTGTATAAAAATTGCACACGTCCTAATCACGGCAAATAGTGAATCAAAACTCCTCAAATAAACCCAAGCAATCTTACAAAGTTCCAAACAATCATCAGATCATGGACGATACAATACAAGTTAATTTGTATTGTTAATAACACAGTTATTGAGAAAAGTCAAAGATATGTCATTAGCAGAGCTTCTACATCCACTGGCCGTAGTCAGATAGAATCTACTGAAAAACTTCTTAGGGTACGAAAGATGAAATAGTGTCCTACGTAGTAAGCATTCCACGAAGCGCCGTCTTAGAAGGGACACGAAACGAGTTGCCGCCTTGCAACCTCCAGCCGGAAGCTGTTGCCCTCTGCGGCACATCGGAAATAAGCTGTCACTGGCATCGCGGTCGACTTCCTCGAGAGCGCAGAGGCGCGGTCTCCTCGGCGGACATCGATTGGAGCAGCGGCTGCCCTCGGCCGCGCCTGATTCCCATGCAGCCCGCGCAACCTCATATCCCGCCCGCCAAATGTCCTAGTCCTAATAATAAATTTATCCGACGCCGTAATAACGTGCTCCATAATGTATCCACTGGCGGCACGCCGCACCCCATTACAGGCCAGCGTGACCTCCTTGCCTGTCCGTGCGCGCCCGCTGTAAATCGGGGCTCCGGCGTTTTGTGCCCCCGTGTGTGGGAAGGAGAGTGCCGCTCCGTGTTTGTGTAGTGCCGGCTTCTTGGCTGCTGCATTACAGAGCGGAAATTTAGTCGCAAGGCACGTAGCGCTTTGCATGAACTCCAGTACAGCGCCGACTGGAGCTGTCAGCAGAGTGCGTCTGCCAACTCCTCAATTACCGTCGCTGGCGGTCGAATGCTCGGCTTGGATGCCACGTTCCACACACGCGCTATCAAAAACTCTACTCCCATTATTTTTAACTGTGCTTATCAATAAGTAAATACAAATATGGTGCTATTGATTAACTAAATTTGAAGCTTATAACATAAATTTATTCATTCATTGAGTTGCGGTACCTTTAATTTGGGTGCAAATGATGAAAAAAAATTCAAAATTAAAAACCCAACTTGGATCCAAGTTTTACTTCATTTTCCTTGTATTTTCGTCCGCATATACCAGATCGGTTCGTGACACAGTGAAACTAAATGTAAACGAAAAAAGTAATTTAAATCTGTTTGTTCCTGCTTGAAAAATAAATTTATTTTAGTTTTATTTAAATAAATACCTTAAACTCGTGTTATTTTTAGATAATTCAGACTCTGTGGAAATATTCCGTGATATAAATTACAAATTAGACCACGTTTTGATGAACCAGTAAAACAGCAAGTGTATACACGTACTCTTTATTTAATTACTAACATTTATATCATTAAATGATGCAGAAAGCGTGAATGAAGCTAGGATTTGACCAACGGAATACATATTTTCACCCTCCATAATGAAGGCACAATTTCACTTAGGCTGTTTCTTTTATTTATTTCCAGTTTTAATGATTTTTCCCAGTTTTTTCTTTAGCATTGTCACTTTATTCAAACGACTACCGCCTTGTTTCTGAGGTGATGCTATCTGGTGGCTTAAAGATCTAAATCTTGTAGCTCAGACAGATGGTAGAAGAATAGCGTCGAATATATTCCTCTATTAATGTTTTAATCAAATTGAATTTTCTTCTCCATCCCTAAGTGAGATAGCGTTATGATGTATACCAGAGACCTGAGCTTGTAAGCTGTAGAAATCCTATCAAAATGTTTCGAATTAAAATTGTAACCAACGTTCAGAACTGATTTTAAATTTTATAAAACATTTTCTTACCACCACTCTGGTGAGCTCCTAAAATACATACAACGCTTCGACTCAGTCTCCTATTTCATCTTCCGTCGAATTTTAGTTACCTGTCAATCCGCCAGATGATGTAAGCAGATCAGACATACCTCTGAGATTTCATACTACGAACTTGGTGTTAAAATTAGCTCAGTATTTCTGTATGACTCTAGTAGAAACAGATAAATCTACAAATAGATTTTTTTTTAAAATCTTTTGGTTTCAGGAGCCTTCATATAGTCAATGCCAATTTCATTAAAAAATACCTTAATCGTGCAAAAGTTTTGTAATAATACATATTAAGTATCAATACAAGTAATCAGTCTCAAAATATGTTCATCAATCACTAATTACGACAAAATAGCTAACTATAAAAACTGGAAAAATTTAAATTCTTAAACGGAAAAACGAAGTTGGTTCGTTTGCCAGTCAGAAACCTTATTCACCGAAACTCAAAGAATTTAAGACAATAAATTAGAATGAGCAAATAATTGTGTTGGGATATTGCTACAAGGGATAAACTACATGACAATAAATTAATTAATCGTTCAAAACTCATTCGGGAGAACGTCTATCCAATACTTTACCGCCTTTAAATCAACTAGGCGTAAATCTGAAAAGAAAAAAATGTCAGTCACTGCGGACTGCCGACAGAAGTGAAAAATTAAAACTATTAATATCATACGACTCAGACTTATAGCTACAGATATACTAAATAATAATAATTCCGTGTGCAAGTAATGACTTGGGTTTCTATTGGTTGCGCTCTCCGCCCCTGTCTTAGCCGCCTTAACCTAACCCGGTAGTGATACCAGGTACAAGGAACCTACAGTTTAACGTCGAATTCGAACCACGGAAGCGTTCTGGCGTACTTCACATTACACAGCAAGCTATGCCAGAGGTGAAGGTCGGGTTGTGGTATATGTAAATCCCTGCCGAGCCAGAGATTCGAGCCGGGGACCTTTCGCTCGCCAGTCAGACACCTTAACCACTGAACCACCAGGCCGCAACAGATGTACTATTAACATTAACATGTCGGTAATGCGAACTCAAAAGGTTTAACCATTCAGAAATCGCACAACACGCCTTCACTTCACTACAGAAACTAAAAATCTAACTTAGTTCATTACTGAGAAAGATAATGACTATAGTGGTACACTTCGCGATCTACTAACCGCAATTTTCAAGTTTTATCAAACTTCAGAGTATATGTTTATTTTCTGACTTACCAGACTAATTCTTTGTTATACATTTTTTTAAAATTAGATCAGGTGGTACTCTTGTACCGTTACGCTGACGCGATCATACTAAACGCGCGGACACCCACAGATATGCTCAGACGGCACGTACAAAACACACTCGTCGATAATACTGGCCGGTGCCGGTGCATGGCTTCATGGACACGCTCCACTCACGCACGGTAAATGTGAATTCGCCTAAATATAATACATGCAATCATTTATTTATTTATTTTTTTTATTTATTTATTTATTTTATTTTTTTTTTTTTTTTTTTTTTTTTTTTTTTTTTTTTTTGTCTAAGCTGATATGTGTCTGGCACGTACGTTGTCTGTAGATGTGAACGAGGCTTAACTTGTGAACTTAATGAATCGTACGACCGAATGAAGGTACTTGTCATCTGAACAGTTTGGAAGCGATGGCGCACAAAGCCTTTTACCTTAACTGTATGAGCAAACGGTGCATGACGAATATCACCTCCATCCTGGCAGAGCAACACACGTATGTCCAATGAAACGCAAAAGTGGCGGATTCCAGTATTCTGAAAAAATTATATCGCGAAAATCTACCTTTTTTTTTTTTTTTTTTTGCTGTCGTCAGTCTTTAGACTGGTTTGATGCAATCCTCCATCCCTTCCTATCCTGTGCTAACCTCTTCATTTCTACATACCCCTTACAATCCACGTCCTCAATTATCTGCTTCATATATTCTAATCTCTGTCTACCTCTGCAGTTCTTACCTTCAACTGTTCCCTCCACTAACAAATTAACCAATCCAGCATGTCTCAAAATATGACCTACCAGCCTGTCTCTTCTTCCTGTAAGCTTCTTCCATAAACTTCTTTTCTCACCCATCATTTCTAAAACTCGTTCATTTCTTACTTTGTCTGTCCACCTAATTTTCAGCATTCTTCTGTAGCACCACATTTCAAATGCTTCAAGTTTCTTTCTTTCCGGTATTCCTAAAGTCCATGTTTCGCTACCGTAAAGTGCTGTGCTCCACACATAGAGTTTTAAGAAGTTCTTTCTAATTCCTAGATCAATATTTGAAACTAAAAGGTTTCTCTTTTTCATGAAGGCTCTTTTTGCTAGTGCTATTCTGCTTTTAACATCATTCCTGCTTCGGCCATCGGTTGTAATTTTGCTTCCCAAGTAACAGAACTCACTCACTTCTCCTATTGCATCAGATCCTATTTTTATATTTAATCTGCTAGTATTGGTGTCATTTCTGCTACATTTCATCACTTTTGTTTTACTTTGATTTATATTCAGTCCAAAATCTTCCTTCAGTATTTTGTTCATGCCATTCAATAACTTCTCAATATCCTCAGCCCTCTCTGCTAATAAGACAATGTCGTCAGCAAATCGTAGCATACTGATTTTTTCTCCCTGAAAACTTATGCCACATGGAAATTTTTCTTTGACTTTATTCATTGCTTCTTCTACATACAAGTTAAATATTAACGGGGATAGACTACAACCTTGTCTCACACCCTTTTTAACTGATGCATGTCTCTCGTGATTCTCTACTTTTATAACAGCCACTTGATTCTTATATAGTTTATAGAGGATTCTTCTATCTCGATACTTAAGACCTGACTTCTTTAGAATTTTGAACATCTTGTCCCACCTAACATTATCAAAAGCTTTTTCTAAATCAACAAATGCCATTAAAGTATCTTTGTTTTTCTTGATCCGCCCTTCAAGTATTAATCTTAAAGACAGAATTGCTTCCCTTGTACCGCGATTTTTCCTAAACCCAAACTGATCTTCACCTACTATCTCTTCTACTACCCTTTCCATCCTTCTGTATATTATTCTGGTCAGTAACTTTTGAAGCATGTGATGTTAGACTAATTGTGCGATAATTCTCACATTTGTCAGCCTGTGCTTTCTTTGGAAGTGTGAAGATGATATTTTTATTAAAATCAGTTGGAATTTCTCCTGTATCATAACTTTTTGATATCAGCTTGAATAATCTTTCGATTCCTTCCTCTCCTAGAGATTTAAGAAGTTCTGCAGGGATCTCATCAATTCCAACTGCCTTATTTGCTTTCAAGTCATTCAGAGCTTTATTAAATTCTGTCCTCAAAACAGGATCTCCTAAGTCATCCATGTCGACATCGCCTTCCTTTTCCAATACACTATTGCTCAAGTCGTCCCCAACATACAGTTTCTCAATGTATTCCTTCCATCGGTTAGCTCTATCTTCTGACCTTAAAAGAGGTTTCCCATCGGCAGCTTTAATGTTCATACCTCTTTTCTTCATTTCTCCAAAATTCTGTTTGATCTTTCTATATGCAACATCTACTTTTCCTGCAACCATTTCCTTTTCTACTTCTTCACACTTTTCTTGTAGCCATTTTTCTTTTGCTATTTTGCATTTCCTATTTATTTGATTTCTAAATTGCCTGTACTGCTCTTTTCCTGCTTCATCCTGAGCATTTTTGTATCTTCTTCTCTGATCCATCAGCTCCAAAATTTCTTCTGTTATCCAAGGTTTTCGGGCAGCTTGTTCCCTAAAGCCTAAGGTTTCTTTGCCAGCTTTCATTATTTCGGTCTTTAATGCATTCCATTCGTCCTCGGTTGAGCTCCTTTCACAGTTAATTCTTAGACCTGAGTCTACAATTTCTGCAAATTTTTCTCTTGTGCTAGATTGTTTCAGTTTATTCACTTCCAGTCTGTTCTGCTTATGCTGCTTCCTTATTCGCTTGAATTTCAGCCTGCACTTCATTACTATCAAATTATGGTCCGAGTCTATGTCTGCTCCTGGGTACGCTTTACAGTCTAGAACTTGATTCCTGAATCTCTGTTTGACCATGATATAATCTAGCTGATATCTGCCTGTATCCCCAGGACGTTTCCAGGTGTATATTCTTCTTGCATGGTTCTTAAACAGTGTGTTCGCCACTACTAGCTTATATCTTTCACAAAATTCTAGCAACCTGCTTCCTCGCTCATTTCTTTCTCCTAGACCAAAACTTCCTACAGTATTCCCCTCTTTTCCTTCTCCCACTATTGCATTCCAATCACCCATGATTATTAGATTTTCCTCCCCTTTCACATATTGGATTAATTCTTCAATTTCAGCGTATATTTTTTCTATTTCTTCGTCATCTTCCTGTGACGTTGGCATATATACTTGTACTAATGTGGTTGGGACGGGCTTAGTTTCTAACCTCATCAAAATAATCCTGTCACTAAATTGTTCATAATAACTAACCCGTTTCCCTACTTTCTTGTTCATTACAAATCCTACACCAGTGACTCCATTGACAGCTTGTGTGCTAATTATCCTGTGTTCCCCAGACCAGAAATCCTGTGCGTCCTTCCATTTAATCTCACTAATCCCAACAACATCTAACTTAAGTTGTTCCATCTCCCTTTTTAAGTTTTCTAACCTACCTGCCCTATTCAGACTTCTAACATTCCACGCTCCGACTCGTAGAATGTTTCTATCCATTCTGATGACTCCTCCCTGAGCAGTCCCCACCCGGAGATCCGATTGGGGGACTATTTTACCTCCGGAATATTTTACCCAGGAAGAAGCCTATCATGATATATGTAATTTGAGAGGATTACATGTCCTCGGGATACCCTTTGGGTCTTTAATGCAGTGGTTTCCCGTTGCCTTCTGCATCCCCATGCCGTTGATCATTTCTGATTCATCCGCCTTTAGGGGCCGTTTCCAACCCCAAGGGCAAGAGGGTGCCCTGAACCGCTCCCCGCTCTTCCGCCCTCTTTTCAGAGGCCGTTGGCAAGCAGTGGGTGACTCCTTATACCGGGAATCTTTCAGTCGCCAGAGCCTCGTCCGTGCAAACAGGGTGCACCACGTGAAGGAGAGGTTGACATTTGGTTGGAAAAGACTAGTATAGTCTCTTCCCAAACCCTTACACCCCCACCTATCTGTTAATGAAGTATAATTTTAAAGATTAAGATTTTTCACTTTAATGACATCATATATTAAGACAGGAATTTTTCTGAATTCAACCCTTAAAGGGGAAAAGTATCAACATTTCTGCAACGCGTTTTTGTGTCACAAGCCATTTATCTCCTTTCATATCTAACAGATATAGATAAATCAGGTACCATTTTAAAGATTAATGTTTTTGCCGTGGTCACATTATATTTTAAGAAAGGAATTTTTAGTAATTCGAGCCTTAAAGGGCAAAATTACCATTATTTACATATTTTTTTTGTCACAAGCTATCTATTTCCATTGATATCTAACTGAAATCAAGAAATGAGATATTATTTTAGAATTAAGGTCTCTACTTTGGTCAAATCATAATTTAAAAAGGATTTTTTTTTTTAATTTGACCCTTTAAGGGCAAAAGTATTAATATTTCTACAACGAGTTTTTTGTCACGAGCCATTTGTCTCCATTAATATCTAACCGAAATAGATAAATGAGGTATCACTCTAAGATTAAGGTCTCTGCTGTGGTCACATCATATTTTAAGAATGGATTTTTTTATAAATTTAACCCTTAAAGGGCAAAAATATCAATATTTCTAAAATGAATTTTTCTGTCTCTAATCATTTATCTCTCTTGATAATTAAACAAAATTGATATATGAGGTATCATTTTAAAGATTGAGGTCTTCGTAAGGTCTTCCGTTTGTGTTACACCATATTTTAAGAAAGGAGTTTTTTCAAAATTTGAACCTTAAAGGGCAAAAGTATTAATATTTCTACAAAGCGATTTTCTGTCACGAGCCATTTATCTCCCTTGATATCTAACCAAAATTGATAAATGAGGTATGGTTTTAAATATTAAAGTATCCACTTTGGTCCCATCATATTTTAAGAAAGAACTTTCTCCAAATTCAACCCTTAAGCGACAAAAATGTTTTCATTTCTAAAACTTATTTTTTTTTACCTCGCTTGATGCCTAAAATTTTAAAGACCAAGGTGTCCACTTTGGTCACACCATACTTTATAAAAGGAATTCTTCGGAATTCAACCCGTAAAGGGTAGAAGTATCAATATTATTTCTACAACACTTTTTTTTTTAATTACGAGCCATAAATCTCCTTTGGTACCTAGCAAAATTGATAAATGACATATTGTTTTAAAGATTAAGGTCCTCAATTAGGTAAAATCATAAATTAAGAAAGAATTTTTTCGGAATTTGATGCTTAAAGTGTCGCGCATATGGGACAGATCATCACCGTGTCCCTAGATTGCAGCAGGAGATATCACAGAGATGTCAATAAACTGTTTTTTATACAACAAGTAGCTTTTGGATACTTTTTTCTGGTATGGAAACATTTTAATTTTGCTATACAATTCCATTTGAAACATTTTATTCACACAGCAATACATATCACAGAGATGTTGATATGCTGTGTGCATTTTGTTCAGGTTGGTTGTATTCAATATCTTCTGTCGTCGCAGAGGAGGGTGTAACGATGCAATCGAACTGACGCGAATCGAGAGTAGTGTCGGTGAGGGATTATCTTTGACGGGGAGAGCAAGATGGCAGGAGTCTAGAGTGTGCCGCCGGAACGTGTGAAGCGAATGGCGGGAGTGGCCGTTTGTTAAGAACGATGTCGCGAGGACGATTACTTAAAAAGTGC
>JARYHS010010749.1:0-32000 GCA_031002005.1 Vandiemenella viatica | reverse complement strand
AAGTATCTGTGATAAAATGTCACTGACGAAAATCTAACATGTTCCTACCCATCCTATGTTAAAACGATTTTTTTTTTTTTTTTTTTTTAAATCTGGTCATCGTACAATACGACTGACCTGGTTTCCTCTTCTATGGTATATAGTTCCCACCTATGTTCTCCTTCCAAATGGACAGTTCTTTCATAAACAATTGTATAACTGATACACGGTACACGTAATAATAATAATGATATAAACTACTGATATTCCTGTGTTTGTTTACACAATAATTTTAATAAGATATTGCACCAAACCATACATGCAAAGAAACCTTTACTGTTATAATCGAGCAATAAACATAAAACTCAACAATAATGAGTCACTAAAAGGTATTTCCATTAGTCTGACAATGCTTTGAAAGTACTTTAGGGCACACAATTTTTACTACAATGCTTACTTTTAAAAAAACATTTTTACACTGAAACATTATTAGAACTCACCTTTCTAAAAGCGAATAATTCCCGCTGAAGCTTTTGTCTCTCTGCTGAGGGCTGCTGACCCTTTCCTCTAATAAATTTCAACATTCTGTTTCGTGATGTTCTTCACACAACTAGGTTAGTGGATAAAAAAAGGGGTAAACATTCACTATATACTTGTCAAGAGTTATCATTCGCTAAAGATGATCTAGCAATAAAAAATACACATATTTCGGTTTAAATGTTGTTCACAACCACAAACACCAGTTGCCTTGCGCGTCGGGAACGCCTGCCTACGTCAACCTTGGCTATGCTACCCGCCCTTCTCTCAGATATTAGCCCGGCAAACTCACAGTGTCAAAGGTTTTCAGAAACTCAAACATGATCTATCAAAAATTGTTATAATTATAGATATCCGTTCATAACACAACAAAAGGTGGTGTGATAAACGAACTGCAACTTATTCCGTAAATACAAACTAAACATTATTTCAGCCGAAACTGAGATGACTTAATTAAGTTAATTTATATATTTCCGTCAACAGTTAACAGATAACTGCTTCTTGGTCTTATGCAGATTTATCAGAAACAGCCAATCAAACATAAATCAATCACGTAAAAGCTATTAGTGATCAGTTTTTCAAGCATATTTATTTATAATACGTATGGAGCTACCGACCTATATATTGTGTATAAAATGACACCTGTTGTTGGAATTTACAAGCACCCAAGCAGTTTGTTGGCGTGTATTTTGTTTTTACAATGCTGTGCCGTTGTTTAAATATGCTGATGTATCTGACATAATCTGCTGGTTTTAGATTTAGGATTATGACTATCCCAGTATGAGGGGAAGGGCAAAATATTTTTCTGTACCGGTAACGAAAACAGGTCCTTGTAGTTTGTAAGTTGCTGTAGTTGCTTAGCAACAGCTTTGAAAACATAATAGTCTGAGGCAGTTTGTATATTGCTGCTATTTAGTAACAGAGACAACTATAGGTATCCAAGATTAATGCTGGATAGCTGTATGAACAACGTTTGATAACAGTGTATTAGTTGAAATGGCAAACATATTTCGTGTAAAATGTGCCGTTGTTGGAGATTCGAGAGTAGGAAAAACAGCTCTGACTTTAATGTTCAAATCAGAAGGATCACAGTTTCCTAAAAATTATGATATGGTACTACTTCATTAAATTCTTATGCAGCGTTGGCAATACAATACATTCATTTTCCATTGATCCCAATGGGGATTCTACGATAACGGTGACGCCGCAATTTGATGATGGATTCTTATGTAAATCGACGAAACAGATTGAAGGTAAAGAATAAAAATTTTTGATATCTTGCTATGTAACTCGACAAGACAAATCAAAAATAAAGAATCCTTTTTTTTTTTTTTTTTTTTTTTTTTTATATCTCGCTTAGTTCTCGAGATATTGTATCTCAAAACTGAGGAGGTTAGGGCCAGCCTGGACCAGAAAATTTTCCCCTCAAAATCATTACATGGTGGAAATGCACTATAGGTGTTTTATTTTCTTCCTAGTGGTTGTTGTTAGGTTGAAATATGACCTGGACCAGAAGAAACGTCGGGTGGAAGGGGTATTATCCACCAGCGAAAAACTCCCACCCGAAACGTCACCAAAAGCACCGAACTAAACCTATAACTGATTTTTAACATCTCGAAAACAAGTGACATATCAAAAAATTTGGATTTATTTTGTCGAGTTCTTCAAGAATTAATCATCAGATTGTGCCATCACAGTAATGATAGAACTGCCATCTCAATATAAGAGACTGGCTCTGTGGGATGTGGAAAGTTGACAATTTACAGATAAACAATTGCATAAGCAAAATAATACACACACCAGAAGATATAGTACAGTCATAGCATACATGGTACATTAAACAATTGCGTAAACAAAATAATACTCACACTAGAAGTTGTACAGTCATAGCATACATGGTACATTAATTATTGGTTAATTATCATTCATTATTGGTACAGTTACATAAACTACTGGCAGTTAATTTTGTAGAGACCTTAGAAATAAATTATTCGATACAGTAGAAGGAGTTGTCTGTTAAAAATTCCGTTTAATTCTAGATGGGGATACCGCTGCCTCGCGACTGTTAACGTGACGTCACGTTCACATACAGTCATCATTTATTATTGTATTGTGCCCTCGCTACGCTCGGTCACAATAATTTAAAGCTATACAATATCAACATAAACTGATATCCCGAAAGTAGATCAGAGGCAGGCGGCCACTGGTAAGCGGCCGCAGATGTCCGATAACACAACCGGATGTTCAATGTTTCAGGTGAAGCTCGCATTTCAATAATAAATCATCTGATGTTAACTTCGACAAGTAATAACACGTATTTTACGCAGATGACTGTACGTGAACGTGACGTCACGTTAACAGTCGCGAGGCAGCGGTATCCCCATCTAGAATTAAACCAAAAATTCTTTCACTTTTCCTGAATGTATTCTTATCATCTGCTAGACATTTAATATGTTGGGAGCTTATTAAAGATATGTATCCCTGAATATCGGACCCCTTTTTGAATAAATGACAATGACTTGTAATCCTTGTGAACATCATTTTTACTTCTAGTGCCACAATTGTGTATTTTACTATTTGTTTCAAATAAAGTATAATTTGTGACTACAAAGGACATTAATATGTAGGCCTATATACTCAGTCACACATGTTAAAATCCCTAATTTCTTGAACAACTCTCTACATGAAGTTCTATTGCTATTTTTTTTTTTTTTTTTTTTTTTTTTTGCTGTCGTCAGTCTTTCGACTGGTTTGATGCAATCCTCCATCCCTTCCTATCCTGTGCTAACCTCTTCATTTCTACATACCCCTTACAACCCACGTCCTCAATTATCTGCTTCATATATTCTAATCTCTGTCTACCTCTACAGTTCTTACCTTCGACTGTTCCCTCCACTAACAAATTAACCAATCCAGCATGTCTCAAAATATGACCTAAAAGCCTGTCTCTTCTTCCTGTAAGCTTCTTCCATAGACTTCTTTTCTCACCCATCATTTCCAAAACTCGTTCATTTCTTACTTTGTCCGTCCACCTAATTTTTAGCATTCTTCTGTAACACCACATTTCAAATGCTTCAAGTTTCTTTCTTTCTATTGCTAACCCCACACATAATTCTTATTACTCACTTTTGGGCTCTGAACACTTTCTCTCTATGGGTGGAATTGCCCCAGAATATTTAATTTAATTGCAGTGGAGCACATGCTCTGGTGGCAATTTCCCTAAACATCCATCTTCCCCCCTTCCTGCACCCACCTACATTTGCCCTCTACAAATTTTATTTTTAAATTCTTTCGACATTTTTGGTAAATTATTCATCATTTCCCTTGGTAACCTATTCCAATCCCTAACACCCTTCCCTAAAAAAGAGAATCTTATTCCATATGACATTAAGGAGTGAAATTAGCTAGTTGCCTCATACGGAGATCACCTATAGGTGAAAGTACGAATTTCAAATGTGGTTGCATCCAGTCACTTTAGTAAGTCACCTTCCAATTTAAATTATTATCAATATGCAAACCTAGAAATTTCACACACTCTACCTCTTGAATGGACTTATCTGCAAATTTTATGTCTATATCTCGTGTTAATCTGTGTGATGTACTGAATTGCATAGCCCTATATAGAGTTTTATCAAAGTTTAAAGACAAGCCATTAGCTGTAAACCATTTATTAATAAGTTCAAAGACATAATTTAAGTGAGTTTTAAACTTGTGATACAATTTGGTGCAGCTGTCTCTTATGTTCTTTAAAATATGGGGGGTAAATAAAAACAACTGAGTAAAGCATAAGTACTGTAAAAATGTATCATGTCTTTTTGGGCAATACTACGATATCCGAGCTACTGAAATTTGATGACTTTAATGGTTAATTCTTATATATCTCGATGAGACAAATTGAAATTAAAGAATAATATATATATCTCACTAAGTTCTCGAGATATCGAATGTTAAAAATCAGTTATAAGTAAAGTTCCTTGTGCTTTTTGGTGACATTTTTCTTCTGGTCTATGCCATATTTCGGTCTAGCTACCACAGCTAAGAAGAAGACATTACACCTATTGTGCATATTCACCGTGTAGTTCCTAGTAACTTCAGTTAATGTTTTGCTGGTCCAGGCAGCATGTCAACCCAACCACTTCAATTTTGAGATTCGATATTTCGAGAACTGAGAAAGGTATCAAAAATTGATATTCTTTACTTTTGATTTTTCTTTTCGAGTTGCAGAAGAATTCATCATCAAATAGTGAAATTTTTCTTCTGGTCCAGGCCACTTTTTAATGTAACTGCCTCAATTTTGACTTACAATGTCTCGAGAACTAAGCGACACATCAAAAATTTTTATTCTTCACTTTCCATTTTTCTCGTTGAGATGTAAAAGAATCAACCATAAAATTCATTGAATTTCAGTGGCTCGGGTATTGTAGAATCCCCTCATTTTGAACTGCCTGGTCAGTTTGGAGGGAGGATGTAAGACTGAATCCGTACGATAGATTTAAAATATTTACCACTCATGAATTTCATTTTATTGTCACGGTTGTACTAGCAATAGGCCAGGCAACAGTGAAAATATAGCCTAAAACATATACGATAAAATGTCAGATTTACTTACGCTATTTCTGTTAAATTAAAATCTTTGTCAAATCCTGAATATGGGGAGGTTCTTTTCCCTGTACAAAATGAGAGCTGTAGCAAGGTGCCCTGGGGATTCTACGATAACCGTGGTGCTGCAATTTTATGATGGATTCTTATGTAACTTGATGAGACAAATTGAAAGTAAAGAATAAAAAATTTTGATGACTTGCTTAGTTCTCAAGATATTGTATCTCAAAATTAATGAGGTTTGGTTGAAATGTGGCCTGGACCAGAAGAAAAATTTCTCCATAACCAAATTTGATGATTAATTCATATGTAACTCGATGAGGCAAATCAAAAATAAAATATATATATTTTTTTTTGCTATCTTACTTAGTTCTCGAGTTATTTTATCTCAAAAGTGAGGAGATAGGGTGAGATCCGGGCTGGACCAGAAGAAAAAAAAATCGACCAAAACCACTATGTCTAGACGGTGGAAATGCACTATAGATATTTCTTCTTAATGGTTGTTGTGAGATTGAAATATGGCCTGAACCAGAAAAAACAACCAACAGCACAAGACACTATACCTATAACTGATTTTTGAAATGCTATATCTTGAAATCCATGTGAGACATCAAAAAATTTTATTCTTTATTTTCAATTTGGTTCGTCGAGTTCTATAAGAATTCATCATCAGATTGTGGCGCCACGGTAACGATAGAACTACCAGTGCCCTTAAACTGCTGTTTCCTTGATCCTATCCACTGTAAAATCTGTATTATTGGATGTGCTGCAAGTATCTCGTCTCATGCCTCTACTACTTTGCAATGCTGTAATTAATTAATTGTGTCCCATTGATAGGAAGTTAAATTTTTGACGGTAAAATCCTCTGAAACCACTGTGTAAAATGCTTTACGGGATATCTAAAGGAAGACAGTTTTCATATATCACTCTGTTGTCAATCATGTTGGTGGCAGTACTTTACATTATGATTCAGTTATAAATGCTTATATGCTGCTGAACTAATAATGTTGGTAACTCAAATATCTCGTTGAAAGCAAAAATAATAATAATAATATAAATATTTGAATGCTAACATGCTATGATGTAGGCTACTGCATAATGTTGGTTACAGTTCTGGTCCAGACAGCGTAGATTGTAATACACATAACTCTTCTTTTGTAAGAACGGAGACTTTCCCGGCGTATGCTTGAAATGAAGTCTTCACGGGTGTACCGCCGGATAGTGTTTTGAAAACACGATATTTCAAAAACTAGGTCCGTCGTCTTCATCAGGTGTCAAGACATCTGCACAGGTGAGCTGACCGTCGGATACTGAGACAACCCAGGTGCCGCACCTCCTAATATAGGCCAACGGCTCTCTCCGACGCCCACGCCCGGCGGCAGGAGGTGTGGCACCTGGGCTGTATCAGTATCTAACGTTCAGCCGACCTGTGCAGATGTCTCGACACCTGATGAAGACAACGGAGCTAGTCGTCGAAGTATCGTGTTTTCAAAACACTATCCAGCGGTACACCCGTGAAACTTCATTTCAAGCTCTTCTTTTATCGATATGAAATAATGGTACATATAAAAGCAACTTAAATTATAAATAAAAACCAAATTCTTTGTACCTTATGTTGTCATTCTGATCCAGCATGCATTTAAACCTATCCAATACTTTTGCTGATTTTTTTTTTTTTTTGCTGTTGTCAGTGTTTTGACTGGTTTGATGCAATCCTCCATCCTTTTCTATCCAGTGCTAAGCTCTTCAGTTCTACATACCCCTTACAGCCCACATCCTCAATTATCTGCTTCATGTATTCTAATCTCTGTCTTCCTCTACAGTTCTTACCTTCGACTGTCCCCTCCACTAACAAATTAACCAATCTAGCATGTCTCAAAATATGACCTACCAGCCTGTCTCTTCTTTCCGTAAGCTTCTTCCACAAACTTCTTTTCTCACCAATCATTTCCAAAACTCGTTAATTTCTTACTTTGTCTGTCCACTTAATTTTCAACATTCTTCTGTAGCACCACATTTCAAATGCTTCAATTTTCTTTATTTCCGGTATTCCTAAAGTCCATGTTTCGCTACCATAAAGTACTGTGCTCCACGCAGAGAGTTTTAAAAAGTTCTTTCTAATTCCTAGGTATATATTTGAAACTAAAAGGTTTCTCTTTTTCATGAAGGCTCTTTTTGCCAGTGCTATTCTGCTTTTAACATCGTTCCTGCTTCGACCATCGGTTGTAATTTTGCTTCCCAAGTAACAGAATTCACTTACTTCTCCTATTGCATCCAATCCTATTTTTATATTTAATCTACTAGTATTGGTATCATTTCTGCTACATTTCATCACTTTTGTCTTGCTTTGATTTATATTCAGTCCAAAATCTTCCTTCAGTATTTTGTTCATGCCATTCAGTAACTTCTCAATATCCTCAGCCCTCTCTGCTAACAAGACAATGTCATCAGCAAATCGTAGCATACTGATTTTTTCTCCCTGAAAACTTATACTACATGGAAATTTTTCTTTGACTTTCTTCATTGCTTCTTCTACATACAAGTTGAATATTAACGGGGATAGACTACAACCTCGTCTCACACCCTTTTTAACTGATGCATGTCTCTCGTGATTCTCTACTTTTATTATAGCCACTTGATTCTTATATAGTTTATAGAGTATTCTTCTATCTCGATACTTTAGACCTGACTTCTTTAAAATTTTGAACATCTTGTCCCACCTAACATTATCAAATGCTTTTTCTAAATCAATAAATGCCATAAAAGTATCTTTGTTTTTGTTGATCTGCCCTTCAAGTATTAACCTTAAAGACAGAATTGCTTCCCTTGTACCGCGATTTTTCCTAAACCCAAACTGATCTTCACCTACTATCTCCATCCTTTTCATCCTTCTGTATATTATTCTGGTCAGTAATTTTGAAGCATGTGATGTTAGACTAATGGTGCGATAATTCTAAAAATTTGTTGGCTTGTGCTTTCTTTGGAAGTGTGAAGATGATATTTTTATTAAAATCAGTTGTAATTTCTCCTGTTTCATAACTTTTTGATATCAGCTTGAATAATCTTTCGATTCCTTCCTCTCCTAGGGATTTAAGAAGTTCTGCAGGGATCTCATCAATTCCAACTGCCTTATTTGCTTTCAAGTCATTCAGAGCTCTATTAAATTCTGTCCTCAAAACAGGATCTCCTAAGTCATCAATGTCAACATCACCTTCCTTTTCCATTACACTATTGTTCAAGTTGTCCCCAACATACAGTTTCTCAATGTATTCTTTCCATCGGTTAGCTCTGTCTTCTGAGTTTAAAAGAAGTTTCCCATCGGCATCTTTAATGTTCATACCTCTTTTCTTCATTTCTCTGTTTAAAAATGAAAACTTCTACATCACAAACATTAATATGTTCTGTACTTCTTCACATTCTGGGTAGTCAGCGATCTGCTTGATCACACATAACTGCCCAATAAGAAGTAGCCTATATCTATATGTCTGGTATCCCGTCCTGACATTGCGGCATGCCCGGTAGGTGGCATGGAAATCGACATAGTATAGACGGCGCTGGCATCAGGCCAACCAGCGCCACCGCAGCACAGTTTCCGCCACGGCCAATCAGAGCCGACCCGGCACGGATATAAATAAGCCAGCGCAGCTCCATTCATCCAGTTCGGTGTTCGCTGCGCTTTCAGTCGTGTCTCCGTCAACTGTGCTTCGTCTCTTGGACTCTCGACAGTGTTCGTCTCGGCTACGTCTACGGTACTCTCTCTTGGACTCAGTGAATCGCTTCTCGGACTCGTGACTGTGCTTGTTCTCGGTGACGTTCGGTACGCTCTCTTCGGACTCTGTGAACCTCACGTCGGATACAACCAGTGCGCGTCTTTGGATTCCGTTCGGCCTGCTCTTTGGACTTGTTCGGGTTCTTCGTGACCATCTCCTGCGGACCGCCCCTCCGCCGTTCGACGTCGGCCGCCGCACGGACATAGCAATTATGAGATCGTTCTTGTACTTCTCTAGTCCTACATTTCTCCTTCAGTCTCTCCGTGTCATTACTACTACCTGATTTCTCTTGATACATACTTGTTGCTCACGATAACAGGCATAACAGAAATTGAAAGTAATGCAGTCGTTGGGTACGTTATTTCCATTGTAAAAATGTAGTTCATGTAACCAGGGATAAATCAAGAAAGATTGGGTTTTACTGTATTAATTTATTTTTGTGTTTTTGTTTCTGGTGTTCAGTAGCTGTCGGCGGCTGAAATTTACTTTTTTTCATTATGCTATATTATAATTTATTATCTTCTACTTTTTAAGTTACAACTAGCTTATATTTAATTTTGCTCTGGGCTACAATTCTTCACTCTCTGTTGCCTGTTGTTTCCCTCAATGTTCTAGACTTACTCTACCTCTCAGTTTGTATTTCCTGAGATTTCTTGATAAACTGTCCTAATGCACTCTATTCATATTTTGAGGCTATTTCACTTTCTGCTTTGCATTCCATATTCCTCTTTTTGTCAGAATTTCTTATCAGATTCCTTCCCATAAGTCTTTATTACCTCATTCCTGCTACGTGTATCCGACTTTCCTGGAGCTTATTAATACCTCATTCACTTCTGTAGGTGAGTTTTGGAACTGCCATTGTATCCGATAGCAGTAATCTAATATGGTTCTTTGTTTTGTCTTTAATTGTTGTACGGATGTTTGAGTTTTTCAATATCATTTTATTTATTTGCCTACTTGCTAGATAGTTAAAACAAGAGTTTTGTCATATACAAATACTTTAAAGCCTGTGGGATAGCGTTTAATAAAATCCATTTTCTTAATCATTATTATCAGATTTTAGCATTGGCTATTTTACCAAATGTAAATATTCCCATTTGTAAATAATTTTCCCTTTTTAATATAAATGTGATATCATCAGCATTTAATAAAGAATTCAGTATTGTATACCGATTGAGCTTTATCTCCTTCATTATTTTGGGCTTCCATCCTCCAATGGCTTCAGTAAATATTAAAAGGATTTGAAGATAAGCTGCAACCTTGGCTAAAATCTTTACTTGTTGCGTCCTGGTTGGCTTTTACTTCCGCGAGCGGTTCGGAAGATGAGAGCTTGATATTAGAATCAATTGCAACATGGGTATTCACTTCAGACTAGGGAACTCGGAGTGGAATAACTGGTAGAAATAAACATACACAAGAATTATCAGAGATAAGTTTGCAGCTCACGAAGACCGACTTACATCTGTGAACCTAAGTTCCGTCGGTAAGGCTTGCTAAGAAAATCAAAGTCTAAGGCTAAGGTAGGTGCGAGTTCTGAATTCTAAGTTCAACTCCTACATTTGTTTAACCTAAGTCCCAGGGAGGTGCGTGGCTTCAAAGTACTATTCGACCATGTCTTTCCGTCGACTAAGTCCTATACTGGCATTAGAGCCTATGCCAGAACCTAAGTCCTGCTTCCTCATGAAGCCTGAAGGTGAGAGTCGAAGTCCTGCTAGTCTAGCTGCCGTGCCCCGCTCCGGTCAGCTTCCAACCCCACTCACTGGCGGCTGGTCCCTAACTAGCTCTGTTGCTTGCTGGCCCTACTCTGGCTTCAGTAGCCCAAACGACCCCCTTATATATCGCTTGATTGCGTCCTTAATCTGCCTTCTAGAAGCTTCTGTCACGTACTCTCCCGGGTCACGTTGCAATACACATGCCTGTCCACCTATTTCGGGCCCCTAGTGGCTGCTTCCCGGATATCTCTGTTGGTAGCTTCCATACTTAATGATGTTGTTGATCTGTGTTCTGGAGACCTTCTAGTCGTTGCCTCACTAATGGCTGTTTCCTATACTTGCGGCTTCTCACGCAACTGAATATTCCTAACTATTGTGAGCTTATTTCACGATATTCGTGACACATTCGCGACACCTCCCCCCCTAGGGGAAAATTTTGCAATCTCTCTTGAGAGTGCAAAATTTTCTATGCCTATGTCGGCTGTGTGAGCTGCCTTTTTATTTAACTCTTAGTTCATACATTTTATACATTTTAACAAATTTTCTTTTATCTTCGTTTTCTTCAGAACCTGTACCTGCAATAGAAACATCTTTCATAACAACTTCTTGTGAAACAACAAAAATATATCATTTCATTATTTTTACCACAATATTTCTGTCACCTTTACAGAACATCTTATTTATAAAGACAATTATATAATGCAACTATTATTTCTTTATTTCCCTAACGTTTGTCTGTCTTTGACCAAAACGTTAGTGGTTTCCTGGGTTCGTATGCTACGTATCTTTCTGGTCGTCGCACACGCTCACTTAGCACTGTATCACTCGGCTCTATTGTATATCTACTTCTTACAGGTTCAAACGTGATTCGCTCACTTTCTTCACTGTTAATTTCAGCTGGATGGTACCTAACTACCCCTGTGTCAGGATATTGATTTACAATCTTATTTCTCACACAAATCTTTGTGCAACAGTCATCACCCATAGCCTTACAAAAGAATCTGAAGCAATCTCTGCAACATTTACAATATCGACATATACAGCAAATTATTATCATTATTACAATCCCAGTTCCAGCATAACCCCAAATGGGTATATTGTCTAATGAAAGTGAATCAAACACTGTTCTTTGTTGGTATGCGATTTCCTCTTCTAATTCATCCAATTTATGCCCTGCCGCTGTTAAATCATCTAGCTGGCGAACTACTGGTTCGACTGGCAAGTATAGAGGTATTTCTGATATGTTTTTCTTTTCATTATTTACCATGCAGCAATCTATATCTAGGCTTAAGCTCGGAACAATATCATTGATCGGTACTTTTGATCTAATGGTATGTTCGGATTGGATTATTATTTGTGCTCCGTAACCTTTACATTTACTTAAAAATTTAAGTTTTCCTGTTCCCTTAATAATTACATCTGCTGGCTTATGGCCATTACACAACACCGTAAGCCCTTCTTCTTTGGGTGCTACAAAAAGCCACTCATTTCCTCTAATTTGTGTCCACACACTTTCATTTAGCGTGATAGTATTTTTGTATGCAATCGTCTGGAATCTTTACTACAGGTTGAAGCATTCTAGCTTCGCATACCTCATGGTCGTAAGTTGATAACAGGACAAAAGTTTGCTTACAAATATTATGAGTAGGTTCTATCTTTTTACATATTAATTGATCATCATCTAACTTAATATACTTCCTCTTTGCATCATCCATTAATAGAAACCTCTTTTCTGGTGATATGTAAGTGAATAGTCGCTTATTTTGACTTACTTCGACTGGTAGAGGCCATAACTTATACATGTTATACCTTTCGCTGTCCACAAGCGGAATATTTAAAACATAACTCAGTATATTGCCTGAAATGAAAACATCCAAGTCAATTGCTCGCATTAATTGATACCCCTTGGCTTCGGTCAGTTCTATAGGGAATTGCTTATCCTTTATTTCTTCTTTAATTAAATGTAGGTATCTAACCACTTGTACAGGGTTGATCAAATGCGGTGCCAGAATACCTTTTTGCGCATTTACTATCGCGGTTACGAGTAGATCATACTCTCGCTCCACTTCATTGAATATCGTTATTAATTGTATCAACTGCTCATTCAACGTTATGGATATACCAAGTTGAAGTATCCTTTTGTCTGTACTAGCTTCGTAATTAAATACGTGCTCATTTAATTTCAATATTCCTGCCGTAATTAATTCTCTCATTTCTCTCTATCGAATCAACCGTGTGGTTGAAACTAACTAATGTTGCCCTTACAATAGTAACTTGCTCTTTTGATAATTTCAATAATTGTTTCTGTTCCTGTTCTAACGAATTAATCTTCGATTTAAAATATGTGGCGTCATCTTCATCATGGCCATAATTACTCTCCAGGTTGCTGCCATTGTCCCTGTAATTTCAAAAGAATTCTTTTAATCTATTGGCATGCACCTTTGTAAATTTATTTTTCTTTAATTGTATTACAACATTCGGTCCCTTGGTTTCAATTACCGTATACGGACCTCTCCACTGGCTGTCTAATTTCTTTGAGCGACCCCTTCTCACACTTTCGTCAAATAACAGGACTTTATCTCCCGGTTTGAATACTACTGGGTTTTGTGTTTTATCATAATTCTCTTTGCTTTTCTCTTTTGCTTGCGCCGTTGCTTCTCGTGCACATTGGTGCATGGCTCTCAACCTTTCCCTTAATTCTATTACATAATCATCATAGTTATATATCACATCATCCGGTTTCTTTTGCAGTGCCCCTGGTACGTTACAGATTCTTCCGAAAAACAACTCGTGAGGCGTATACCCTGTAGTACTGTGTGGTGTTGTGTTGAAGACAAACACCGCATATGGGATCCAGGTATCCCAGTCATGTTTGACCTCTGTTTACATAATGTCGTAACATTTCTGTCAAGGTGCGGTGCGTTCTTTCTAATGCACCGTTAGCCTGCGGGTGGTAACTTGTTGTGTGGATTTTTTCTATCCGCAATAATCTACATGTTCGCCTCATGACGTCACTCATAAAGTTACTCCCCATGTCGCTTAACAAAATCGACGGTATTCCAAACCGTAGGATTACTCGCTCTACCAGTACTCTTGCTACTGTATCCGCATCTTGTTGCTCTATTGGTTCCGCCACTAAAAACTTCGTTAGAGCATCCTGAAAGGTGAGTATATATTTATTTCCCTTTTCCGATCGTTGCAACGGGCCTACAATATCAATGTCACATCTCTCAAAAACATGTTCTGGGGTCTTCGTAATCTCCATCGGCATCTTTGTTTTGTTTTGGGTGATCTTATTTTTCTGGCAGCTTTCGCAATGGCGAATGTACTGCTCAATGTCGGCTTTCATACCTTCCCAACTGCAATATTTCTTTATTCGCTCATAGGTCCTACCTATGCCTTGATGACAGCCTATTGGTGATTCATGGTACTGCCGCAATATCTTCATTTTTTCTTCCTGAGTAAGATTTTCCCCATTATTGGCACTTGGTGGTACTGTTTCTTTTGTTGTATTCTCATTAACAGCTGTTTCAGTACTCTTTTCTTCTTCCTCCTTACCGGCTATCTCGCTACCAGTTTCTCTAATATTCCGAATTCTTGAAAGAGCGTCCGCAGCTTGATTCCTTTTTCCGCTCTTATAAACGATTTCGTAATCGTATTCTTCTAGTTTAAGACGGAACTTCATTAATCTCGATGACGGATCTGAAATACTATTAATCCACGTCAACGGTTTATGGTCCGTACATACTGTAAATTTCCTTCCAAACAAATAAGGTCGAAATTGCTTAATCGCCCAACAAATAGCTAACATTTCCCTCTCTATTGTGCTATAATTCCTTTCTGCCTTATTCAAAGTCCTGGACGCGTAGGCTACAGGCAAATCCTTGCCGATTTTCCCTTGGCTTAACACCGCTCCAATCGCATCTTGACTTGCGTCCGTAGTGACAATAAAATTTTTCTTGAAGTCAGGATACTGTAATATGGGAGGGCTCACCAATTTTTCCTTCAATTGCTGAAATGCCTCTTCCTGTTTTTCTCCCCATGTATATGTAACTCCCTTTTGTAACAGTTCATACAAGGGCTTGGCAATTTTACTATAATTGCTTATAAATCTTCTATAGTATCCACTCAGACCTAAGAACGCCTTTAATTGTGTTGTATTGCTTGGTTGTGGGTACTGTTGTACGGCTTCTACCTTTTTCGGATCGGGCTTCAATCCCTCCTCGGTGAGTACGTGTCCCAAAAATGTAACTTCCTTGCGCAAAAACTCACATTTGTCCACTTGCAATTTGAGGTTATACTTCCGTAGTCTTTCGAAAACATCTTCTAACCTTGCATTGTGCTCTCCCAATGATGATCCGAAGACAATTACATCATCTAAGTAGATGAACACTTTCTCACCCTGTAATCCTACCAGTACGGAATTCATTAGTTTTTGGAAGGTATTTGGTGCCGTTTTTAATCCCATAGGCATTCTTTTAAATTCATAGTGTCCATAGGGGGTGCTGAAAGCCGTTTTCTCCTGGTCCTGTTCATCTATCAGTACCTGATAGTACCCTTTCGCTAAATCTAACGTTGAGAAATATTTGCTTTACCGAGCCCATCTAGTATTTCATCAATCCTTGGTAATGGGAACACGTTATTTACTGTCAGATCATTTAACTTCCTGTAGTCTATCACTACGCGCCATTTCTGCTTCCCACTTGCATCCATTTTCTTTGGAATTATTAGTACCGGTGAATTCCATGCACTATCACTAGGTATCACTATGTCATCTTGTAGCAATTTTTCTATTTCGCCTTGCAGGATTTCTTTTTGAGCTTCCGGTATTCTGTATGATCTCAGACGAACTATCTTTCCCTCTGCCTCAGGGAGGAGCTTAATTTCATGTTTAATAGCCTCTGTGTAACCTAATGTATCTCCCGGCAAATGAAAGACATCATTATATGCTGCGCATAGTTCTAATAGAGCCTCTTGCTCTTCCTTATTTAAATGGTCTACTCGGAGGTTTTCCTTTAACTTGGTTAGTCGCGATTTATTCTCTGATCGCTCCTTCCTAATATGCCTTACGCATATTTCCTTGGACTCGGGCAGTTTTTCTGCTGTTATTAGGGGATTCTTTAACTTAACTTCTTTTTCCGTGGTATTTAACATACTCGTTATGCACATTCCGTTTCTTACGGACACTAAAGCTTCGGGCATATATAAACCTGGTTGCAACTCCTGTTTCGGGATGATCGCCTCAGATACATCCCTCAGTGCAATTCGCACCTTCACGATCTTCTCTTCGCGCGGGCCTATTATTATCTCAGAGCTTCGAGCCTTCCCGGCTTCCACTCTACACTTAGTTTCTTCCTTCGCGAACCTAGTCGCCTTCGGTTTCGTGGCTTTAACCACCTCTGCATAAGCGCGTTACCTCGCCTTCTTATGCCACGCAGTTTCTACTGCTAACGAATCGGACTCTTCCGTCTTCGTTACATTATTGCGCCCCCTCACAGGGCCTACCATCTTCGAGTCAGCACCTACTGCCCTCGAAAACCGTTCGTCGCGTCGCACAATTCCGTTAGTGGACCGACAAACATTACCACGCCCGTTCATAGAGCCTACCGTTTCCGATGCAGCTCCTACTGCCCTCGGAAATCTTCCGTCGCATCTCACAATTCCGTTAGTGAGCGGACAATCTCGCCTTTTCACGGGGCCTACCGTCTTCGAGGTAACACCCAGTGCCCTCGGGAATTTTTCGTCGCATCTCACAATTCCGTTAGTGAGCGGACAATCTCGCCTTTTCACGGGGCCTACCGTCTTCGAGGTAACACCCAGTGCCCTCGGGAAAATTCCGTCTCGACCCACAGGTCCGTTAGCGGGTGGACAAATTTCTTTTCGTGTCGTAATCTTCACGACGCCTTTCTTGTCACGTCGCACAGCTCCATTAGTGGACGGACAAATTTCACCTGATGTCGTAATCCCTACGACCTTCCTACTGTCACGTCGCACAGTTCCATTAGTGGACGGACAAACACTATTAGGTGTCGCAATCCTTGCAAAACCTACACTCTTGTGGGTTGGTGAGGCAATCCAACGGCCACAAGCTTCACTACAACGCATTCCACGTTGCGTTAGATATGGCCCTTCTTGCGCTGTTTGCAACCTAATTCGCCTCCCGCGAATTTCAATAGTCTTGTTCCCATAATCTATCACGGCCTTGTTTCTTGCTAGGAAGTCCCTTCCCAACAGGCCCTCAAATGGCAAATCTATGTTTGCATCAATTATATGAAACTTCTGCTTAGCGTCAAATCCTTCGCGGCTTGTAACTTCTATTACCACAGAAGCTTTGGTTTGTACAACATTGTTACTAATACCCTTAATTTTAACTTTTTCTTTACTATTACTTTTCACTGCCCTTGGTATGCTGTCCCTTTTTATTAAGACTCAATTGTGCCCCACTGTCCACCAAGAACTTCACCTGATTACGCTTAGCTCCCTCACATTGCATCACTACAAATTCATTCTTATTTGTGCAGTCTACTTTATATTACTTTTTGGGGCCTGGCGCAATGTGACTGCCTCATTACGCCACTTAACAGTTTACCGGTCTATTATCCCTTTTTCTCACTACCCCGGTATTTTCACGGCACTCTCGAGCATAGTGCCCTTTTTTATTACACCTGAAACACGTAATTTCCTTTACGTATGGCACCTTTTTCTTGAAGGGTGTATCCTGCACTGTTTCTTCCGTGTTTCTTCTGGCTTCTCGCCGCATTCCCGCCATCCTAACACTGTTTCTCTCTCTAGTTTCCTCACCTTAGCGAGTAGGGCATTAATCGCCTGTTTATCCAATTCGTCCTCCTTTTTCAATTACCCTTATGCGTCTTCGCGCATGACAATTCTTCGTTACATGACCGGATTTTCCGCAGTTAGAGCAAGTACCTTCCCTGTTTTTCTCTGCTCTTCGGGAACCTGAATGGATATCGCGATATCGGCTTCTCCTTCGCCGATGCTATCGCGCTCTCTTCGGTAGATGCAATTTCAACTGCCTCTGATAGGGGTATGGTTTCTCCCCTAGCTCTTACTATTGTTTTATTCGGTCATCATACAACCCCTGGATGAAGACCGCCCTTCCTAACTTTAGCACAAGAGCTATACTACCTGCTAGCTCGGTTTCTGCCATGACGTCTTTTATCGCCTCCCTGAACTGGTGTTGGAGGGCATCAATGCGCGATCCCCATTGTGCTATACTTTCCCATGATTCCTGCCTGCTGGCAAACATTTCACATGCATAGAAGTCTAGCGTTCTCTTACACCCATAGTTTTCAACTAAAATCGCGCGAACTGCCGGCCAAGTGGTGGTCAAATCTCGGACGAGCAATTTACTACGGGCCGTACCCGACTATACGAGCCTTGATAAATTTTAACAATATTTCGCGCTGTTCTGGCTCTATCAGCTCGTAAGCACTATCGCAATTATCCCAAAAACTCATTAAGTTGCGACTTATCAACATCGAAGGATTGAGGAATTAATTTAATCACTTCATTCAAACTGAGATAGTGCCTAGGTGATGACTGCGCATCCTGGCTACCTGACACAGCTTCGTTAGGCATGCTGCTTTTTGCGCTCTCACCTGCTGAAAGTAACTATTGCGTGGGGACGGTGTGTGACGCAGCCCTCCTGGCTGCTGCTACTGTGACCCGTTGGCGGCTGGCTGCTGGCTGCGGCCGCCCTGTTGATCCCTGGCTTGCCCCTTCGACCTCGGCTGCGTCACGGCTGCGTCACGGCTACCTTCGTTGTCGAGTGGCCCCTCTCGTACTCGACCAATGGATCCTCTTCTTTCTTCTCTTGGCCTACCTACTGCGCCACCTCCCTTGTTCTCTAAGCCGTCAGTCTGGCTATGACCTCGGGCTGAGTTCCACCAGAAATTTCTGAACACCTATCCTCAAGTCTGTGGCCTTTTACTGCCGTTATACTGACCTTTGGCCAACCCTGGCTAACTGGGCTATCTCTGGCCAAACCCCACACCTGACACCAAATTTTTATGCCCCTATGTTGCTTCCTGGTTGGCTTTTACTTCCGCGAGCGGTTCGGAAGATGAGAGCTTGATGTTAGAATCAATTGCAACATGGGTATTCACTTCAGACTAGGGAACTCGGAGTGGAATAACTGGTAGAAATAAAACATATACAAGAATTATCAGAGTTAAGTTTGCAGCTCACGAAGACCGACTTACATCTGTGAACCTAAGTTCCATCGGTAAAGCTTGCTAAGAAAATCAAAGTCTAAGGGAATCAAAATCTAAGGCTAAGGTAGGTGCGAGTTCTGAATTCTAAGTTCAACTCCTACATTTGTTTAACCTAAGTCCCAGGGAGGTGCGTGGCTTCAAAGTACTATTCGACCATGTCGTTCCGTCGACTATGTCCTATACTGGCATCAGAGCCTATGCCAGAACCTAAGTTCTGCTTCCTCATGAAGCCTGAAGGCGAGAGTCGAAGGCCTGCTAGTCTAGCTGCCGTGCCCCGCTCCGGTCAGCTTCCAATCCCACCTACTGGCGGCTGGTCCCCTAACTAGCTTGCTGCTTGCTGGACCTACTCTCGTAGCTGCCATTGCCCCGCACTGGTCAGCTCCGACCCCACACTCTGGCGGTCGGTCCTACTCTGGCTTCAGTGGCCAAACGACCCCCTTATATATCGCTTGATTGCGTCCTTCTAGAAGCTTCTGTCACGTACTCTCCCGGGTCACGTTGCAATACACATGCCTGTCCACCTATTATCGGGCCCCAGTGGCTGCTTCCCGGATGCATCTCTTGGTAGCTTCCATACTTAATGACGTTTGTTGATCTGTTTTCTGGAGACTTTCTAGTCGTTGCCTCACTAATGGCTCTTTCCTATACTTGCTGCTTCTCACGCAACTGAATATTCCTAACTATTGTGAGCTTATTTCACGATATTCGTGACACATTCGCGACAGCATATAGGTTGTTCCGGAGCAAAGCAATTAAGCCGCAAATATGTGCCAGAATTTTTCACGTTTGGGATTGTAATTAAACTCCAATAGACTTTTCTTATGATTTAGGGATGAAACCATACATTTGTGCCAAATTATTTGTTTCTAGGATTACTGGAAGTACAGTGGAATTTTATTGTCAGGGTGTCGTGGTCCAAATAACATTTTGAATTTCAATAATAAAAAAGGAAACAAGTAAAATTTAACACATTAGTTAAGCTTAGTAAGCTCACTCTACAGTGAAAATCTAAGGTACATAAAGTTATTAGAGTGAAAAACGATTCACGAATTTCAAACTTTTCTTATAATATGTGGATAAAATGTTATCTGTGTACCAAATTTCAGCTTTCTATAGCTACGGGAAGTTCCTTAGAGTTTTGATGATCATCAGTCCGTGAGTCAGTCAGTGACAAAATCGCTGAAATTTGCATATTAATAACATCCGAAGTGAGAATAGTAACGAAACAAAATTTAGTATGTTTACTGAGATTGCTGATATCTATGCATAACGGAAATTTGAGACATGTATCTTTAATATGATCGAAGAAATTTAGGTTCATAAATGACCCGAATCGCTTCGAGAAAAGGGCAGGCAGTGCCGCCGTTGACTCGACGGATGCACGGCCATGCACCAAAATTTAGGCCACGAGGCAATTGCCATACGCGTCTGTACATTTTTTACTTCGAGTACTGTATATCCCTTTGTTTGTGGATTTCGTTCACAGCTCCTCGCTATTATTAATTCCAGTTTCCGTTTTTCTTAAGTTTAAAAATAAAATTCTCACCTTCCATACGCAAAACACACATAATGCACTCATTTAGTGCCGTGAACCTCTGTGCCCTCACCAAACTTTCCCCTGTCATATAGTTGAATTTATGTTCGTAATCTTCCCTTCCCTTCTAGATATACTGCTATTCATTTTGACCCGACATCCGCCGATATATAACCTCCATACTCTATTTACCCTTACTCTATCTCCTCATGCCTTCCAAACCATGTGCTCTACAATAATTTTTATTTTCTATTATCTCTGTATTTCTTATTTTAATTCTCTTCCGGCAGTGTCAAGGCATTCGCAATTCAAATGGAAACTCTAACAAAACCATTTAATGCGTGTACGTAGTTTTTGGTGTCACAATCCATTTATAGTTGTATGTTAGATACTTAGCAGTCGCGTTTATCTACAATCGTATCCAGCCTGTGATTGGTCATACACTTACACCGCAGCAACCTGGTTTTCACCCTGGTAAAAGTTGTATCGGACGACTCCTGAGTCTAACATAATTTACAGTGGAGAGATTTGTGACCCTTCAGGCTACGGGGTGGTCTTTGTGGGCTTGTCAGCAGCATACGATACTGTTAACCACCAACTACTCCTTGACGAGGTTTAAAATCCGACAAATGCCACCAGATTAACTAAGCTCATTGCTATTCTTCTTCAGAACCGTAGCGTTGACTTTCAAGGACAGCGCAGCCGATGGAGGGTACAAAAAAAAAATGGTCTACCTCAAAGTGGGTGAACTGGTCACAAACCTTTTCAACACTTATACAAACGATCAGCCATTACATCCAGCTATCAGGAGCTTCGTTACGCTGATGATCTTTGCCTAGTCTCACAGAGCCCAAAGCTTGAAATACGTTATCGAACTGCAGACATGTAACACCCAAAATACCTGGGAATGGCACTTTACAGAACCGTCACATTTAAGAATCACTGCATGAATAGCAGAATGAAGATCTGTACAAGAATCAACTTACTGCGCGAACTAGTTGATCACAGTGGCGCAGTCAACCACAAACTAAACGTGCATCAGCAATGGCCCTTTGTGACTATGTAGCGGAATATGCATGGTACTTATCATCTCACAGCAAACAGATGATGCAGCCCTCAATAACATCGGTAAACTAGTGACAGGGCTGCCTAAAGCCTACCCCAGTTGACAGGCTTTATCAGATTTCGGGGATTGCACCACCCAGTATCCGCAGTGAAGTGACTGCTAACAAGGAGAGGACAAAAGTAGAATGGGAAAGCGCGCATCCACCGTAAATCTATTGCGAACAGAAGTGGGCAGCTCCAAGGAAAACCTAGTGAAATGTGTGTTATATTGAAGTACCAGTATTAAGTATGAGGGTGGGAGAGGTCCAAACAATGAACCATATGCTTGAGTTCCCTATGTGCCCATCATCCAGCAACAAAGATGATCTGTTTAGAGTGTCACTTGAAGTTGCGAAGTACTGGGTGAAATGTGTTTAAAGTTGTTAATTTGCACGCAATGTTTGGAGGAACCAATGTGTCTGATAATCCGATAAGCGTCAGCAATTCAAGAAGCCATTTTATAACTGTGAATCAAAATAAACGTGGACGCAATTGCAATGAAATATTTAGCGCCGCCATTAAGCAGTTAATACAGGATGAACTACTGCAGTTTCGATCAAACATCCGAATTCATGTTGAAATGAAATCTTCTGAAAATACAGGTGAGTGACAAAAATATCAACAGGGACAGCAGGTTCTACCTGAGTGAATTTGGAGCTGTTCCAAATTCTAGTTTAATCCTCTCTTCGCAACATAACACAGAGAAATACGATTTTCTTTTTTTTTTAAATAATCAGTTTTAGAAGTGTTCGGACGATTTGCAGGTATTTAACAAGTAAATAATTTATGAAATAATTCAGAGTTCGTTAAATGAAAATTATAAGACATTGCCGTTTGGAGAAACCTGAAAAAGGGTAAGATGGATCGAATTGTCGTAAGGGATAAATAAGTAACAAGGAAACTACTGGATAAAACTACTGGATGAAGAGACGAAGAGTAGTTTGGTTTTTGTAAAGCTAGTGTGGGCAATTATTTTTCTCTTTGTTTTGAAGTATACATGTGCAAATTTCCATCGAAACCAGATAAAAACTGTGGCTTTGTGTAAAGAACATTTGCAAAAATTATTGGGTGAAGCTGACATTATTTTTTTTTTTTTTTTGACTATACATGTCCCAAAGTTTTTAATCGAAATCGGGTAAAAATGTGGGTTTGTATAAAAATTAAGCGGTGTAAATGGGGAGAGGCCTGTTTTTTTTAAAATTTTTTTGGTCAGAAACCTTCTCCATGAAAAATTACATGTATATGCCTCCTTTAATGGTAATCAGTCAAACGGTGTGGCCTGTAGCTTTTTATAAAGAACATTGGCATAAATTAATTGGGGTGGGTAGCGGGAGAGAGGTTCAGTTTTTTCAAAAACAAACATTGACAGTATTTTTGATTATTTATGTCCAAAGTACCAACGAAATTGGATAAAATATGTGGGGTTGTATAAAAATAAGGGGTGTAAATGGGGAGGGGGGTGTTTTTTTAATTTTTTTGGTCAGGAACCTTCTCCATGAAAAATTACACGTACATGCCAACTTTAATAGAGATCAATTAAATGGTGTCGACTGTAGCTTTGTACGAAGAACATTGTCTTAAATTAAAAGGGGAGAGGGGTTTCATTTTTTCTAAACAAAAGTTGACAGTAATTTTCACTTATTTTTTACTGCACATGTCCAAAGTTTCATCGAAATCGGATAAATAATGTGGGTTTGAATAAAAAATTAGGGGTGTAAAGGGATAGAGCGGTATTTTATTAACAAATTTTGGTCAGAAAATTTCTCCATGAAAAAATTGCATGTATATGCCTACTTTGATGGTAGTTTCAAAGTTCTGCACTTGTTGGAGAGAGTGATGAGGGGATGTACGAGAAAAGTCAAGGAACTGTGTTACAAAACTTTGGTCAGACCATGCTCGAATATGGTAGTGTAGTATGGGACCCTCATTTTACGCATCAAATACAGGAGTTGGAGAGGGTGCAAAGAAGGGCTGCTAGATTTATTTCTGGAAATTATCGCAGAATGCAATCAGTGACGGATATGATAAAGGAGCTGGAATGGGATTCATTGCAAGACAGGAGGAGGATGAGGAGGGTCATGGGAGTGTACAGGGCATATACTGGCGATGAGGCATGGAAAGATATTGCAATAGGTATGAAAAGTAGTGCATGGAAGGGAAAAGATGACCATGACCACAAGCTGGCACTCGATTTCAGGCACAAGGGTATGGGAAGATTCTCTTTTTTAGGTAAGGGTGTCATGGATTGGAATGAGTTACCAAGAGATATGATGAATAATTTACCTAAAACTTTGAAGGAATTTAGAGATAAAATTTGTAGAGGGCAAATGTAGGTAGGTGCACGATAGGGGGAAGATGGGTGTGTAGGGAAATTGCCACCGGATCCTGTGCTCCATTGCAATTAAATGAAATTAAAATCAGTCAAACGGTGTCGACTGTGGCTTTTTATAAAGAAAATTGGCATAAATTAAGGGGATGGGTAGGGGGATAGGGGTTCTGTTTTAAAACCAAAAGTTGACAGTATTTTTCTGTTTATTTTTGACTATTCAAGTCCAAATTTCCATCGAAATCGGATAAAAAATGTGCGTTTGTATAAAAATAAAGGGTTGAAAGGGTTGTTTCTCAATGAGATTCATATGTGACCACTTTGGAGATATACCCTATCCACTAAAAAAATTTCATTTAAATCCGTTAAAAATTGACGAAGATATCGCTGAACATACATACAAAAAAAAAAAAAAAAAAAAAAAAAAAAAAAAAAAAAAAAAAAAATAGACGAATTGAGAACATCGTCCTTTTTTGAAGTCGGTTAATAAGTATACATACAAGATGAATAGTAATCATACTCAAAAAGTATACATGACACGAAAGAACAAAAAAAACATACACTGAATTTTATAAGTGAATTTGCAAAAGGCATATTAGATGGAGTTAATAGTTAAGTAAAAATTCTTGAATGGAGTAGGAGTTGCCAATAACATAATTTCTGAGTTTTTCTTTAAATACACCTTTTTCATTTATAAATTGTTTTATTCTTTAAAAGTTTTATTAAACACATTTGTCCCAGAAAAATTAAATCCTCTTTGTACTAATCATAATAATTTATGGGTTCTGTACGGCTTATTTTGTTTCCGTTGTTGAAATTGTGAAGCTGTGAATTAGATTGAAACAAGTAATAATGTTCCACGATAAAGGACATGACAGAATATATGTACTGCGAAGTCATTTTAAGAATATTGAATTTTCTAAATAGTTTGTCTGCTAAAAGATTTTGGTTTTTACCTTATACGACGTCCTAGTCGATGCTTTCTGCGCTATGAAAACTTTTTTTACTTTGTGAATAGTTTGCCCAAAAAACTGTCATATGACATTTCATAGTGGGAAATAGGATTACATCTATTTCGTTAATTCCAGATCTGGTATTAAAAGAAGTATTTTTACTGTATTAGTAGCACTGCTTAACTTCTTCCGTACCAATCAGCTATATTCTTGACTAGCAACTGAGTTTCTCATTTACTTTGATGTCAAGGATTTTTTTTAAACATTGTTGTGATTATTTTATAATTTACATGTAAATCTTAATGAGTACATATTTTCGTTTCAAACCTATAATGCCCACATGGTAATGGGACGTGTGTGCGTGTTATTTAGCCAGCTCGGGACTATGCCGCAACATTCCACGCGTCTTTGTCAACCACCAGCTACTAAAAGGGCGAACGATTTATTGCAGGCCGTAAAGCTGAAAGATTAGTGCATTCACAAAAATACAAAGAGCGGTATTAGACCTGCGCCGACAGACGCTTTCCTGGTATGGTAGATAGTTACAACGAAAGAAACAATGCCTCGTTTGTTTATTAGAAAAGGTAGGTTGTGGAACGTCTATGTTGGTAGCTCAGCAAATCAAATTGTTTGTTGTACCAATCGAGATCGTAGCCACCCCACCAAATGCTTCCATTGGATGAAATTTCCCGGGCCGGAAGTTTTCGACGGAGGGTGCCAAGCGAGGAGAAGACACTTTGTTTCTGGTCGGCGGACAACAGGCGGCGGGGCACCCCCGGAGATTGACAGAGGTCACCAGCTGCGGGGAGCCAGCTGATCCAGGGGGTCGCTTAGTCTGTGTTCCTCACGCACCACCTGCTACGGTAATGAACCCGGACGATGTGTAGACCTTCTTGCTTCATTCAAGCCCAAGATGAGGATCCGAACTAGAATGTTCGTTCATCCGTTCCTCTGCTCCGAGGAAAACTCTGTTCCCATCTCACTGTGATGTGGCGTATGACAGCGTTGCCCACGGAGATGACCGCTCCTGGCAGGCTCAACTGATTAACAAGTATTTAGGGAGGTTAATGATGTATAATAAAACAGAATTGGTAATTTCCTGATATTAATCCAGTCGAACTTGATGATGGTTGCTATAGAAGACCATTTCTAAATTCTTTTCCATGGCCGTAATTCATTTGCAGCGCTAATGAGTAGAATGTTGGACCTAAGCTAAAAGATATGGGACAACTGTATGTAAATAGAAAAAAAAAACCGACGGATAAGGGGTCAGTGGACCATAATGGGCAGAGAAATCATTGGAGGAATACAGGAAACTATTTCTTTATTTATACCAGATTAATATAAATGAAAGAGAACTTTCAAGTTTTTTTTAGAAATGTTAGTAACAAAGATGAAAATGACATTTTTTTATCAAACGAAATTTATTATGTAGTAGAAAAACCAAAATGTAAGCAGTTTTTTCATCTGATTCTTACTGATGTTAATATTTCCAAACTGTGTTTCATGGAAGCAACTCGATTTAAAATACAACTAAACCACGCAAACTGGAAAACTGATGACCCCACAACATTTATAATTCTTAATACTGTAAAACTGCAATATTTTGTTAAGTACATGTGCAAAAATAAAGAAAAAATTATCAAAGGTGTGGAGTGTTTGGTCGAAAAAAGACAGCTATATTTTCTTTTATTAAGTGGTAAGTGGGTAATCTGAAAGATTTACGGTTGTCTGAGTTCAGGGCGGGACACCTGTTGTGGAATGATCTGTGGGAGGCGCTTACGTCATGAAAGCGCAATAAAACTGATTCTCCTCGGTTTTAAGATGCAATAAACTGGCTCTAAGCGTGTTCTCTGGCTGTTCCGCTGTTATTTGACCATCAAATGGCCGGCCGTCCAAGTAATGCTGCCAGAGTCCAAACTTAACTCTCTAAACTTACAGCCGTGGATAATGGCAAACGAATCTACTGCATTAACGGGATATGTGAGTTGTTTTGGAGTTTTCCACTTTCTTTCTTGCAGAAGATTTAGTCTTAGCTAAAAATGTGTATTCAGTAAGGGAATTAAAAAAGATATGGACTAGAACAATGTTTTTTCCGGCGTCTACTTTTCCTCCACCTCTCCCAGTTCCGTCCCACCTCGCCACTCTGTTTTTCTTTCTTTTTTCTTCACTTAATCCATTAATGCAGTAGTATCCCTCAAGCCCTCATCCCTTCCAGGTTGAAATAATATATTTCACCAACTGTTACCCGCGACTTCGTACGAGTAGATTGAGAATTTTATTGCCAGAATTGTATATAGAAAGCTGTTGTTAAAGTAACATTTATCCCAAGAAACACCGAGTCCGCATAATATGAGAAGATAGCCATCACTATATCATTCTACTGTCGAACCTGTCTCCTGAAGAGAATCAATTTCCAAGATATTTAAAAACAAAGGTGCGGTGATGCGGGGTGGTTTGACTGAGGGCAGCTTTATTTCAGCTTGGTCTTTTCTTCCTTCTTCATAAGCATCAGATTCTTGCATTCTAATAACTTTAACTACTGGTGCTCTTCAAAAGCTACACCTTAGGCCATGTTTACGCCCGCACGGCAGGTCAAAAAGAAGACAAATTAAACTGGTACCAGAAACTTTTAGGCGGACACAAAGTAAATAAGTAATTATACAGAGAAAATCGGCATCTACACTAAATAATAAGTTTTGTCTCTAAACGATATTTACTAACAAATCATACACTAACAGACTGCGCGAGAAGCACAGCTTGAGCAACCGACATAACATTACAGATTAACACACACGCATCCGTCCGCCTATCACATTCGTTAAGTTCCCAAAATTTCGTCACTAAAACTGTTATTCATACCGATAAAATGTCCTGTGTCTTTCCTACGGAACCTTCACGAATTAGAGCTGGAATATTGTTGTTAGTCGGTACCGTCAATGGTTTCACTTTCTACTGATTGCCAACCTGCAAGTTTAGCGTTTGAACACAGATCACGTCTATTAGCGGTAACAGCCAACTGTTGTTAATGCGTCATCATTGATATCTCAGAGGCTTATTATGGAGTGACTGACACTGTTGTGGTTCTCCTGGAGTACGCGACTGAAGGGAGCTCTGTGTGTGTTCAGGCGTATCACTTGGTTTGACAGTCTGATTGGTTGCGGTATCGTGTATAGCCTCTGGGTCAACCGCTGTGTACGAATTGTCCCTGTCGAGCGTTCTGATTGGTTAAGGGAAATGCCGACTGAGAACAGAACGGGCAGCAGGAAATTAGTGCTCTGCAAACAGGCAGAGTGCTGTAGCGGGTTGCGGCTTTGGTTGAAACCTTAATTAAATCCGACTCCGCAAGGTTCTCTAATCAACTCATCGTGAATAATGAGATTTAGACACACGTTAGTGAAACACTAGCGGAGACCTTAAATCATATTCATTAATCGAAATATCTGATTAATTATTCTATAAACATTAGTAAAGAATTTTTTTATTTGAGATGAAATTTAGTTTTGAATATTTTCTTGCACTTAATTGTGAATTGTGTAAATAAACATTGTTTTATGGAAAGAAACTATATACATACTATTTAATATGTTCAAGGATAGTAAAATGCATAAAACATTGATTAAAGGTTTGTAACTCTAATTATTGATATGAGAGGACAATTTGCGACGGTTTCAACTGGTTTAAATAGATAATTTTCATTTCTGTGTGTTTCAGAATGATTGTGAATGATTTTGTATCAATTCTGATTGTTTTAATGTGATTTTAATTGTTTAAGTATTGTTAGAATTCGAGAAACGCCGGTCGGAAGTCTTTCAATTATTTTGGAATTTTCTGAAACGCCCATATAACCGATCGAGTTAGTTGAGCAATAGTTTTGAAAAATTTAGTTCGCTGGTGCATTTGCTTACATTTGTACGTAGTATCTTTGTGTGAAGTCCGATGTCTATTTAAAAAAAAAAAAAAAAAAAAAAAAAAAAAAAAAAAAAAAATCACACTTGAAAGTGATTCTGCTTGGACTAATTATTTCATTTTATACGAGATAACTATCACTAGTCTCATCGTTGACGTGGGATGTTCACTTTGTTTGTTTTGTGTGTGTAAGAATTGCTGCAGTATGTAAATGACTGTGGCGTGTCTTGCGTTCTTTTTATAGTTTAGAAACAGGCCGCCCAACTAAAAGTTACAAATGCGACGGATGAATCACCATTAACTATGTCGTGGAGCCTGACTCCATACACAGCACAGAAAGGCTTGCCATCAACGATAGAACACTGTTATACTAAATTCTTCATCTGTTTGAGTTGTATAGTTCCGCTTATCTCTCCATAATGTATTCCATTAGCTGACTCAGTCAATTAGCAGTGCAAACTTCCTCAATTATTTACGTCTGAAAATGAGTGGTAGTTTACCTCCACGGGCCTGTCTACTTTCCCACTTACCAGACGTAGATCTCCTTCCATATTTCATCCAGACTTCATCGCTAGTCAACTCATTATATATTTATTTTTCAGCCTCGACTCTTCCATTGCGTTATAACGTAACTTACGTCTATTATTGGGTGTATTATATAAAAAATTTTAATTAATTATTTTCATCTAGCTGACTTCCTATGTGCCTTCCCCTGCCCCTGCATTTGACACCAATTATTTAACTGCCATACCAAGCCATCATACGCAAGCAAAGTTTTGACCAATAATTTCTATCCGCTATCTCCCACTCCCTTCTCCACACAAAGGTGTCCAGGAATGAAAGGATAATCCAGGAACCGCTGATAGATCACATCATTTCCTGCTATATGACAAAATTTTATTTTAGTAAAAGTCTCGCCATTTTCCAGATATTGATTTTTTAAATATTTTTCCGAAACATGTGACTTTTCAGTTTATTCCATGGAATTTATACAAATTAAGACTTATTGAACCCTGTTTTTTTATTTACTCAAAGATATTTGAATCATTTAAAACAATGCTCTGTTTTCTTAAAAAAAAAACTTATAAAAAATCTTAAACGGTATAATTATTTTATACTTCTTTTAAAAATTATTGTTTCATGGTAGTTCAATCTGCTAAAGAGACCATTGTGCGTTTTAAATATGTAGTAAAAATGATGATAATGATTTTTTTTTAAAAAAAAAGGCTTTTTTGCTATGGTGTACAAAGAAGTAATAGAATAAATACATTTAATATTTATTTATTTCGTAAATTATAAAAAATTATTCAAAATAGAAAGTTAAACCATTATACCATTTTAAAATTGGCAATAACAAAGTAATCTTTTAATGTAATTTGCACGATCCGCTTAGTACTTTTTTTTTACACCACTGGCTTTCATAGTCAGCCGTTTGAATAAATTTGTATATACATTTCACATAAGATTTTATAAAAGGTTTTTAACATTTTAAGGGAAAAAAACATTGTTTTAGATGACTCAAGCATCATTGAGTATTTTTTTAAAAAAAGCAGTGTTCAAAGAGTCTTAATTTGCAAGAAATGGCATGGAACTTTTTTTTTTTTTAAAAAAAAAAAAAAAAAAAAAAGCTTTTCATCTAGATAATGGTGAGTCTTTTACTAAAATAAAATCTTTTCATATAGTAGGACATGATGTGATCTTTCTACGGTTGCAGGATTACCGTTTCATTCCTGGCCACCCTGTATAAGACTTGGTTTCTGCCAACTATTTTACAAGTACGTTAATTACACTGAACAACCAAAGAAACTGGTACACCTGCCTAGTATCGTGTAGGGCCCCCTCGAGCACGCAGAAGTGCCGCAACACGGCGTGCCATGGACTCGACTAATATCTGAAGTAGTGCGGGAGGGAATTGACACCATGCATCCTGGAGGGCTGTCCATAAATCCGTAAGAGTACGAGGGGGTGGAGAACTCTTCTGAACGGCACGTTGCAAGGCATCCCAGATATGTTCAGTAATGTTTATGTCTGTGGAGGTTGGTGGCCAGTGGAGGTGTTAAAACTCAGAAGAGTGTTCCTGGAGCCACTCTGTAGCAATTTTGCACGTGTTGAGTGTCGCATTGTCCTGCTGGAATTGCCCAAGCCTGTCGGAATGCACAATGCACATGAATGGATGCAGGTCATCAGCCAGGATGCGTTTGTTCGTGTCACCTGTCAGAGTCGTATCTAAACGTATCAAGGGTCTCAACTGCACACGCCCCACACCATTACAGAGTCTCCACCAGCTTAAACAGTCCCCTGCTGATATGCAGGGTCCATGAATTCATGAGGTTGTCTCCATACCCGTACACGTCCACCCACTGGATACAATTGGAAATGAGACTCGTCAGACTAGGCAATATGTTTCCAATCATTAACAGTCCAATGTCGATGCTGACGGGCCCAGACGAGGCGTAAAGCTTTGTGTCATGCACTCAGCATGGGTACACGAGTGGGCATTCGGCTACGAATGATGATTCGTTGAATGGTTCTCAGGCTGACACTTGTTGATGGTCCAGCATTGAAATACGCAGGAATTTGAGGATTGGTTGCACTTCTGTCACGTTGAACGATTCTCTTCGGTCGTCGTTGGTCCCGTTCTTTTCCGGCCGCAGCGATGTCGGAGAGGTGATGTTTTATCGGATTCCCGATATTCACGGTGCACTTGCGAAATAGTTATACAGGAAATTTCTCACCTAATCGCTACCTCGGAGATGCTGTGTCTCATCTCTCGTGCCCCTACTCTAACTAATTTAAATCGTGATAACCCACCACTGCAACAGCAGTTAACCATCTAACACCTGCGCCAGACACCTGTTGTCTTATATAGGCGTTGCCGATCGCAGTGCCTGACTCTGAGTGTTTACATATCTATGTGTTTGCATACGCATGCCTATACCAGCTTCTTTGACTCTTCAGTGTATATATTATTCATACCAATACTCTTTACTAATATGACTGACGATTTAAACGAAACTGAAGGTCTTTTATGCTCATATATTTAATTATACCTCAAGAAAGCAAGTTGCCTCTATAATTCTAGGACTGAAAATGTTATTTCTTTTTACTTATGGCTTTACGCCTCGTCGACGACAGGTCATTAGAGGCGGGATGGAACTGGCTACAAGGAACGGGAAGGAATTCGACAATGGCCTTTTTGAAGGAAGCATCCCGGCATTGGCCTTGAGTGATTTGGGGAAACTCATATCTTGATGCCCGGACGGGGATTCGATCCGACGTTCTCCCGAATGCGAAGCCAGAATGTTAACCTCTCACCCACCACACTCGGTACTAAAAAAGAGCG